>NW_026480730.1:0-62896 GCF_026875155.1 Cherax quadricarinatus
GGCATTTGTGTGTTGAACAACCTAGATGTTAGGGCAGTTGTGTGTTTTGACAACCTATGATTGTTAGGGCAGTTTGTGTGTTGACAACCATGATTGTTAAGGGCAGTTTGTGTGTTGACAACCTTGATTGTTAGGGCAGTTTGTTGTGTTGACAACCTATGATTGGTTAGGGGCAGTTTGTGTGTTTGACAACCTATGATTAGTTAGGGCAGTTTGTGATGTTGACAACCTATGATAGTTAGGTGCAGTTGTGTGTTGACGAACCTATGATAGTTAGGGTCAGTTTTGTTTGTTGACAAACTATGATTAGTTAGGGCGGTTTGTGTTGACTACCAATGATTGTTAGAGCAGTTATGTGTTGACAACCAATGAATGGTTTCGTGCAGTTTTGTTGACAACCAATGATGTAGGGCGTTGTGGTTTGGACAACCTATATCGTTAGGGCAGTTTGTGTGTTGACAACCTATGATTGTTAGGGCCGTTTGTGTGTTGACCAGAACCCTATTGATTGTTAGGGCAGTTGTGTTGACAACCCATGATTGTTAGGGAAGTTTGTTGTTGACAACCTATGATTGATAGGGCAGTTTGTGTGTTGACAAACCTATGATTGTTAGGGCAGTTGTGTTGACAACCCATGATTGTTAGGGCAGTTTGTGTGTTGACAACCTATGATAGGTTAGGGCAGTTCGGTTGACAAACCAATGATTGTTAGGGCAAGTTTTGTGTTGACAACCAATGAGTGTTAGGGCAGTTTGGTGACAACCAAATGATTGTTAGGTCAGTTTTGTTGACAACCAATGATTGTTAGGGCATTTGAGTTGACAACCAATGATTGTTAGGGCATTTGTGTTTGACAACCTATGATTGTTAGGCAGTTGTGTGTTGACAACCCAAGATTGTTAGGGCATGTGTGTTTGGCAACCAGTGGATGGTTCGGCCGTTTGCATCTTGACAGAGGCTATACAGCCATGGATGTCATGGGCAGTTTTGTGTGTTGATATAAGCAGGTTAACCCATGGTTGTCACGGAGCAGTGTTGACTGAGGCTATTTAAACCATTGAGTTACGGCAGTTTTGTGATGATCCAAGGCCACTCCACGTGTAGTGGTTTGGGCAAGTGTTATAGGAAGGCAGGGTTTATTACCCCTGCCAGTTTCAACCATAACACGACAGAGGAAATGTGATGGATGTTATACCATAAGGCAGTAACTGTTGACCTCTCTCTCTCTCTCCCTCCCTCCAGTCCGAGAAAGAGTACTGTAGGATGCGGATAGAAAGGAGATAGAACTGGAAGGATTGTGATATCATGGGAAAATAGAAGTGCTCGTATTGTGGAGAGAGGAGAGAATTGTTCGGAGTGTGATTAGAGGATAGAATAAGTTCGGAGTGTGGAAAGAGGATGAGAATAGTGTCGGAGTGTGGATAGAAGAAAAGAGAAGTAATTTGGTAGGATTGTGTGATATACTGGAAGCAATAATTTGGAAGGCTTGTGGTCAGACTGGCAAAGAGAACTGTCACTGGACGGTGCCGGTTAAACCTTCCTGTAGTGCCGTAACTGCATCTCTGGTCAAGAGAAGATGGACCAGCATCTGCTACGTGATTTGTATTTTTGGCACAATTAAATACAAAACTTATAGTTATGCTCTTTCAACGGAAAGTGTCAAGGGATCTAATATAAACAAAACAATAAATAACCCGAACATGGTTGCTTTGAAGGCCGGTGGGGGAACCCTTTCAAATCCCAAAACACGAAGTAAAAGCCGTGTATCCGAGAGGAAGGCAGGAGGGAAAAAAGAAAAAAATAAAGGGAATGGGACGTGTAAAATAGAGTGAAGTAGTTTATTTTGAGTATAGATAAGTATTTGTGATTTGAGTATTAGTAAGATAGTAGAGTAAAGTAGTGAGTAGAGCATTTGAGTGTGGATAGTTTTGTAAACAAAAATAGTAGCAGTAGTAGTAGCAATTAGTCAGCAGTAAGTAGTTGCATAGTTAGCAAGTAGTAGTAGTAGGCATTAGTAGTAGCATTTGTAGTAAGTAGTAGACATTAGTGGTAGTAGTTTGTAAGTAGTAAGTAGCAATGTAATAAGATTAGTCGGTAGCATTTAGTAGTAGTTAGTATTAGTAGTAGCATTAGTAGGATAGTAGTAGCATTAGTAGTAGTAGTAGCATTAGTAGTATAGTAGTAGCATTAGCTAGTCAGCCAGTAGTTAGTAGTTGCATTAGAGTAGTAGTAGTAGTAGCTGCTTAGTAAGGAGTAGCATTAGTAGTTGTAGTACGCATTAGTTAGGTAGTAGTAGCGCATTAGTTGTAGTAGATTTGTAGTAGTAGATATTAGTAGTAGTAGCATTAGTAGTTGTAGCATCAGTAGTAGTATGCATTAGTAGTAGTTGTAGTGGAAGCATTAGTAGTATGTGTTATAAGCAGAGTAGTAGTAGTAGTATAGTAGTAGTAGTAGCAGTAGTAGTATAGTAGTAGCATTAGTAGTAGTGCAGCATTTTAGTAGTAGTGGTAGCTTAGTAAGTAGTGGCTAGCATTTGTTGTAGTGGTTAGCCATTAGTAGTAGTAGTGTGCAGATGTTAGTTTATAGTAGTAGGCATTAGTTGAAGTAGTAGCAGCAGTAGTATGTAGTAGTAGACTGACAGTAGTCAGTAGCAGTAGTGTTGTAGTAGCAGCAAGTAGTAGTAGCAGGAGGTAGTAGTACAGTAGCAGTAGTAGTAGTTGCAGTTTGTTGTAGCAGTAGTCAGTAGCCGCAGCCTGTAGTTAGTAGGCAGTAGTAGTTGCATAATTGTAGCAGCAGTAGTAGCAGCTGTAGTAGCGTAGTAGCAGTAGCAGTAGTCGTAGCAGTAGTAGTTGCAGTAGTAGCAGTAGTAGTAGCAGTAGTAGCCACGTAGCTAGTTGCAGCGTTATGAGTAGTAGCTGTAGAGTAAGCAGTTAGTAGTAGCAGCAGCAGTAGTAGTAGTTGTGTAGTAGTAGTAGTTTGTAGCAGTAGTTAGCTGTAGCAGTAGTAGTAGTAGTAGTGCAGTGTTGCAGTAGGAGTAGCAGTAGTGTTAGCAGGCATAGTAGTAGTAATAGCAGTAGTTCAGTAGCAGTAGTAGCAGTAGTTGTCAAGCTGCGAGCACGTAGTGGCAGTAGCAGTAGTAGCAGTAGCAGTGATAGGTTTTATTGCGATTTTGGAGTTAATAAGTTGTTATTGGGACAAATGTTTTAAGGATTAAATGGTGAATGGAAAATCCACTGGGGAAGGAAAGTGTAGCGTATAGTGGCACCTGCAACATTAATAAGGCTAGAGTTAAGTTAGGTGTTGTAAAGTAGTCGGACTTGGCTAGGAGGACCTCAGGAGGAGGCTGGTGGTAGGCTTGTTTAGGTGATAGTATAGGTAGTGCTGGAACTGGTTAGGTGGGGTGTCTCGGAATTTAAGTTTGTAAAAAAACCATACAATTGATGTCGTACAATCTTTATTAAGTCCATAATGGACATGTTGGTTGTTTTAGTGATGTAAATATCTGGTGGCGTCACTTGGCCAGGTAACTGGGTGCTTTAGGCATTGGATGGTATGGATGTGGTGGCTGTTGATGGTTATGGAATTGTATGTCTATATTGGTTCGGTGTTAAGCTTAGGTGGAACATCCTGGATTATTATTGGAAAAATATTGGCGTAATTGGGCACATAGGTGGGCGGACTGCCATAGTAAATAGGTAATAATAGGTAGTATGTAGTATAAGGTTAAGTAGTCAGTGGTAGCAAAGTAAAGTTATTCAAAGTAAAGTTTAAAAGTAAAGTAAGTAAAGTAAGCATAATAACGTAGTATAGTTAAAGTCCCCAAGTCAAAGTTAAAGTCGCCCCCCCATTTATAAAAACAAGTTGTAGTAGTAGCAAAAAGTCAGTTTGAGCAGTAGTTAGCAGCAGTAGTAGCAGTAGCAGTGTAGTAGTCGTAGTAGTAGCAGTAGTAGTGTAGTTGCATTAGTAGTTGCAGTTGTAGTAGTAGCTGTTAGTAGCGTAGCAGCATGTAGCAATAGTAGCAGTAGTAGCAGTAGTAGCAGTAGTTGTAGCAGTAGCAGTAGTTAGTAGTAGTGGTACGAAGTTTAAAAAACAAGAAAAAAACACAACAAGACTACTAAGGGTCCACGGGAGGTGAGCAAAAACAAGGAAGGAAAAACACACGAGACAGGAACACGTCTTGGCGGGTAAGAAAGGAAAAGACAAAGAAAATATGGAAAAGAAGAGGAAATAACGTAGGAAATAAAGATCTGGTCAAGTCCACGAGTGTTCTGAATGTGAAATTTCTGACAAATCTTGACATTTTGGGTTTTTATCTGATTTATATTGTCTTTTGGCACAATATATACACAATATTTACATTAAATAACAAATAAACAAGCTGTTTTCCAAAAATTATTATGACTGGTTATTGATGCATAAAATCTTATAGGGGTTCCGGAGGTAAAATGTATATCGTGGTAATGTTTACCACTGGTTAATCCACCACTGGTATTCCAACACTCGTAATCACCACTCGTAATCCACCACTCGTATCACCACTCGTTAATCCACCACTCGTAATCCACACTCGTATCCACCACTCGTAATACACCACTCGTAATCCACCACTCGTAATCCACCACTGTAATCAACACTCGTAATCCCCACTCGTAATCCACCACTCGTAATCCACCACTCGTAAGCACCATTCGTAATCCACCAGTGGCGGATTACCAGATGGCGGAATTACCTGTTGGCGGCTAATTACCAGTGGCGGATTACCAGTGGCGGATTCACTGGTAATCTACCACTGGTAATCTACATGGTAATATACCACTAGGGTAATCTTCACTGGCAATTACCACTAGCAATCTACCACTAGCAATCTACCACTAGCTATCTACCACTAGCATTCTTCCACTAGAATATCTACCACTAGGCAACCTACCAACTAGCATAACCTACCACTAGCAAACCTACCATGTACATACCATATGTAGCTACCACTAGTAATCTACACTAGTAAAACTACCACTAGTAATCTACCACCTGATAATCTACCACTGGTAATCTACAGTCTTTACGTTCTTGTTGTTGTATGATAAAACCACTGGTGGGCGAAACGTCTACACATAAAATGTGTCTGCAACACGTGTCCAATGTTACGAGCTGTATAAGGAGATTAATTACACGGGTAATACTTACTCCTCGCTGCCTATAATTAGTTTACGCACAAAAAAGAGTAGGTCATTAGTGACACTTTCTGGCTGGCACAGAGCCAACCTTCGTAACTTTTCTGTATAATGATCTGAAAACTCAGCCAGTGGGTACCACGAATGGGTATCTTTCTTGGTGAGAACGTTTTCGCCCCTCCGGTATTATTCCTGGAGCACGTCATTCGGGGGTTAACGCTCACCCCCGCGGCTACGGTCATGAGACCCAGCAGCCTCTATGGTGGAATCCAGGGCCTGATCAAGCAGATCATTGCTGCCACGGTTGGGCGTGAAACGGTCAAAGATCACCGCCAGATAATTTTACGTCTCACATGACCAATATCTAACATGGCAAAACACATAACATTGACTGGCAATGGAATTTCACAAACATATGCTCCACAGATCTTTAACCCTCATATCAAATTTCTAAGTATTAACATTAAACAGAATTTAAACATTATAACCAAGTCGTCAAAAAAAAACACACACAGAACTTTCTGTAATAATAGCAACGGACAAATAAATGTTTTATTAGCAATTAAAGTATATGGGATGTGCGCCGAAGGAGAGTTCAGAAATTTCACGTTACAGTTAGTTCCCCCTGACGAAAATATAATCAGTGTTAGCTCCGATTCCTCCTATTTATTATTATTACACTTCGTTCATTACTATTACTTCACTTATTATTAACACAACTCCTGAGCATCTCCGCCTAGACGGCACAACAGTCGGGCTATCAAGTATATCAGTCGACTCGCGGATCGAGCACCCTGGTCCCACCCTTCTAGTCTGTAAATTCATTAATCAAGGACCATTAACCCTCGTATATCCCTGTACATATTATAATAAAATTCTAAAGCTAACAATATAAATAAATATCCTTACAACAAATAGCACAATAAAAAGGGACGACAAACATAATCCTGAGAGCCAGTGGTGTTATAATTGGTTTATTTACTAGTGGTGGTATATTGTTATTACTAGTGGTGTGTATATGTGGTTTACTTACTCCAGTGCGATAAAATAGTTTATATTACTCGTGGTGTAATCTTGTTTTTATCTCACACACATGGAGGTATATTGGTTTTCTAAAAAGTGGTGGTACTAATGGTTTATTACTAGTGGTGGTATAATGAGAGTTTTATTACTAGTGTGGTGGTAAAGGTCTTTTATGCTTCTACTATTGTGGTATATATGTATTATTACAAGTGGTGTTATATGTTGTTTTAATTACTAGTGTCGGTATCATGTTATTTTAAGACTAGTGGTATATTGTTTTATTACCTGAGTTGGTGGGAATATAGGTTTCGTTACTAAGTTTGAGGTAAATGGATGTAAAAACGTTATGGTGGTATTTTGGTTATTTACAGCATGTGTGGTATAAAGGTGTTTATTTACTAGATGTGGTATTAATTTGTCTTGATTACTTAGTGGTGGTATATTGTTGTATTACTAAGAGGTATATTGTGAGTATTATTACTAGTGGTATATTGTTTTGAATTACTAGTGGAAAAGTTGTTTTATTACTAGAGTGTGTTGGTATAGTTTGTTTGTTAATTACTAGTGGGTAAATGATTTATTACTAGTTTGGTATAGTGTGTTTTATTTCTAGTGCGTAAATCTTGCGTTTTCATTAGCGCTATGGGATATTGTTTTTAATTACCAAGTGGTGGTATACTTGGTTTATTTACTAGAGGTGGTATAATTGGTGTTATAACTATGGTGGTATACTTGAGGTTTTTTAGTACGAGTGGTTGAGTAGTCTTGGTTTATTACTAGTGGTCATCATTGGACATTATTAACTAAGTGTGGTATATTGTTTTATTACTATGGAGGTACATATTGGTTTATTATCTAGTGGTGGTATATTGTTTTATTACGTAGTGGTAGTCAACACATTGGTTCACTCATTACTCATGGTAATATTGTTTTATTACTAGTGGTATATTTTATTACTAGAGGTGGTAATAATTGATTTATTACTAGTGAGCGGTATAATTGTTTATTACTAGTAGGTGGTATATACGGTTTCTATTACTGTGGTTATATGGTTTATTACTAGTGGTAAATTGGTTTATTACCTCACGTCGGATAAGGTATATAATTGGTTATATTCACTAGCGGTGGTCTATTGGCTTTCACATACTATGTGGTATATTGGATTTATTACTATGGTATATTCTGGGGTTAATTACTATTGTCTCCTTGGTTTATTCCTAGTGGTATCATGTTTTATACTATGGTGAGTATATTGGTTATATATATTCCTCGTGGTGTGTAAAATTGATTTAAATTACTAGTGGTGGTCTATCTATGTTTTATTAACTAGTGGGTGGTATACAGTGTTTTAATTACTTAATGCGTGGTATATATGTAGATATTCTGTTCGGCTGGGGGGCACGTGGTTGGTATATTGGTGTTTATTACTAGTGTTGGGTATAATGGCGTTTCACTTACACGTGGTGGTATATTGGTTTTTATAACTCAGTGGTGGTATATTGATTATCCATTTACTAGTAGAGGTGGTATATTGGTTATAACTTATTTTTTACTATGGTGGTATACTTGGTTCTACTTACTCTGGTGGTATATGGGTTTTTAAGTACTCAGTGGTGGACCTTGGTATTAATTACTAGTGGTGGACAAAACTAGTTACTACAATAACTATGTAATATTGTTTTTTATTACTACAGTTGGTTCATATTGTTTTTAATTACTAGTGGTATAACAATTGTTTATAAATTACTAGTGGTGGTATAGTTGGTTTATCCTATTTCGTGGGGGTATCATTGTTTATACGACTAGCTGGAGGTACACTATTGTTACATTCCTCCAGTGGTGGTCATACATATGAATTGTATTACAGGGGAGTTGTTGGTATATTTGGAGATTAATCTTACGAGGCGTGGTGGTTACACATTGGTTTCACAAAATTTACTAGCGGTGGACTCATATTGGTTTATCTCACGACAGTGGTGGACACTATTCGATTTATTACTAGTGGGGGTATATTTGGTTTATTCACTACACGTGGTATTTTGTTTAAATTACTAGTGGTAAATTAGCTTAACTTATAGTGGTGCAGTATATTATTGTTTATTCAGCTAGTGGTGAGATATATTGTTTTATTACAGTAGAGTGGTCATCTTGTATTATACTCAGGTATCCATTGTTTTATTTAACTAGTGGGTGTTATAATATTGTTTTATTACTAGTGGTATATTGATTTTTATACTAGTGGAATAAATGTTTTATTACTAGTGGAGGTAACATATTGGGGGTCTATAACTAGTGTGGTGATAGCTTGGGTTTCAAACTAGTGGGTGGTAACATGAGGGTTACATTACTAGAGGTGGTCTAGTAGGTAGATTTCTTACCAGGAGGACATCTAGGATTATTTACAAGTGGTGGAAAAAAGGTTTATTACTAACGTGGAGGTCTATCATGGTTTATCTACACAAAGAGGTGGTGACTATTGTCTTTATTCCTATGGTGTATATTGGATTATATTACCAAGTGTACTAATTGGTATTAAATTACACTGGTATATTGTTTTATAAATTACTAGGTGGATAGGTATAAAGGTAAATAACAGAGTGGTGGTCTAATAGATTTTTAATATTCCGAAGAGGTATACATGGTTTATTACTAATGGCTATATCTGGGCTGATAAAATCTAATAATGGTATAAATTTGTGTTGAATCTAGTGGTGGTATCACATTTGGTTTTATATTACTAGAGGGTATAATGGTTTAATTATAGTGTATAACCCCTTGGTTTATTTTCCTGAGTGGTTATATTGGTTTATAACTAGTGGTTATATTGTTATTTATTACTAGTGGTGGGTATATTGGTTTAGTTCCTCTAGTGAGATGGTTATATATTGTTTTATATACTAGTGAGTGTGGTATATTGCTTTTTTAAAATATATAGTGCTGGATATACATTTGTTTAGTTTATTACTTGAGTGGTGGTATATTACGTTTTTATTACTAGTGTGTGGATAAGATTGTTTTTACTTAATATTCGCACGTGTAGTGGTACAGCGTTGTTTTAGTTACAGAGTGAGTGGTATAGGTTGGTTTATCACTAAACATGGTGGTATATTGTTTTATACTATGGTGTTGCTAATAGTTTATTCACCTATTCGGCTGGATATAAATTGGTGTGTGTTTATGTCACTCATGGTGGTAGTAGTTTGGGTTTCAATACTAGTGGTATATTGTTTCTCCTAGTGTGCGGTATATTGTTTTTAAAAACTACACTAGCTGGTGACGGTATATTGGTTTTAATTTACTAGTGTGGTATGATAAATTGATTTTATTACTAGTATAGTGGTATATCTCTTGATGTTTTAAGATTACTCATCTACATGAGTGGGATATAATTGTTTTTATTACTAGTGGGTATATCAGGTTACAGTTACTAGTGGTGGTATATTGGTTTATTACTAGTGGTGGTATATTGGTTTATACTAAATGGTGGTATATTGTTTTATTACTAGTGGTGATACAATGTTTTATTACTAGTGGTATAAATTTTGTTTTTAATTACTAGTGGTCGGACAATTGAGTGTTTTTTATTACTAGTGGTAATATTGTTTTATTTACTAGTGGTGGTATATGGTTTATTACAAGTGGTGGTATAATGTTTAAATTACTAGTGAGGTGGTATATTGGTTTTAATTACTAGTGAGAATAAGTGTTTTATTACTCGTGGTGGTATATTGGGTTGTATTACTAGTGGTCAAAAGAGATTGATTTATACTAGTGGTGGTTATAATGGGTAATTACTACAGTGGGTGGTATATTGTTTATTACAGGGTGGTTATACTTGGTTTATTACTAGTTGTGGTATATTGGTTTATTACTAGTGGGTATAAATTGTTTATTTCTCTAGTGGTATGATTGTTATTATTACTAGTGTGTTATATTGTTTTATTAGTCGTGTTAAAATTGGTTATATCTACTTATTGTTGTTATATTGTTTTTATTACTATGTGGTGGATATTGGTTTATTACTACTAGTGGTGGTAATTGGTTAGGTGTATTAGTCTAGTGGTAAATTGTTTTTAATACTGCTGGTGGTGTATATTGGGATGTACTTACACAATATAGGTTATATTGTTTGTTATTACTCTTATGTTGTTTAAAGTATGTGAGATCATATACTAGTGGTGGTCTAATGGTTTATTACTGAGTGGTGGTCAATAAAAATGGATTATTACTATGTCATAATGATATTTCTTAACTAGTGGTAATAATTATGTTTAACAACAAAATTAACACTGTTGTAATGTATTTCTAAATTACTATGGTGGTACAGCTTCTAAAACACATTACTAGTGGTGGTTTATTTTTATTACCAAGTGGTGGGAAATATTGTATTATTACTATGGTGGATATAGAATTGTGAGTTATTACATAGTGGTAAGATGATAGAGAATTACATACTAGTGGTGGTATAGTTATTGGTTTATTACTAGTGGTGGATGTACTATTGGATTTATTACTAGTGGTGGTCTTATATTGAGTTTATTAGCAAGTGGTAGTGGTATATTGTTTTTTATTTACTATTGGTGGTATAATGTTTTATTAGCTGCAGTGGTGGTATAGTCTGTTTTACTTGCTAGTGTGATAGTTGTTTATATTAGCTAGTGGGGTATATTGTTTTATTGCTAGTGGAGGTATATTGTTTTAAGTTTGCTAGGGTTGGGTAATTGGGTTTATTACTTAGTGGTTGGTATATGTTTTTTTATTGCTTATGGTGGTAATATACTGTCGGGTTTATTTACTAGTGGTGGCTATAATTGGTTTATTACTTAGTGGGTATATTGGTTTTATTACTATGGTGTATATTGGTTTTATTACTAGTCTAGGTGGTATATTGTTTTTATTGCTAGTGTGGGGTATATGGTTTACACACTTACTAGTGTGGTAATCTAACTTGTTTTATTAACTGTGGTTGTACCTTGTTTTAATTTTGCTAGTGGTGGAATAATTGATTTTAATTGCTAGTGGTGGTCCTATTGGATATATTACTCGTGGTGTATATTGTTTTACATTGCTAGTGGTGGTAATATGTTTTTATTACTATTGGTGGAATCTTGTTATATTGCTATGGTATATTAGTTTTTACACAATTGCTATGGTGGTATATTGGGATTCACATTATTATTTCTAGTGGTGTATATTGTTAATTACTAGTCGGTGGTGACTATTGGTTTATTACTAGTGGATGTTACATTGTTTTAATTAATAGTGGCTGGTATATTGTTTTATATTGCTAGTAGGTGTTATACGTGTCTTTTAATGACTATTGGGTGGTATATTCCGTTTTATTACTAGTTGGATGGAAATATTTGTTACATTGCTATTGGTGTAGTATAATATTGTTTATTGCTAAGTGGTGGTATATTTGTGTTTTTTTCTATACACTAGTGGTGGTGACTCTTTGTTTTAATAGACTAGTGGTGGTATAATTGTTATGATTACTAAGTGGTGGTATATTGTGCTTTATTACTGACTCTTGGTGGTATATTGGGTTTATTGCTATGTGGTATATTGTTTTTAATTACTAGTTGTGGAATATTGGTTTTTATAACCACCCCCACGTGAATAAAGCCATCATACCACCCCCAGTGAAATAAAGCCAGTATACTCAACCAGCTAGAATAAGCCTAGTCTACCACCAGTAATAAAGCCAGTATAACCACCACTAGTAATAAAGCCAGTATACCACCGACCAGTAATAAAGTCCCATATACCCCAACCAGTTACTACAAAGCCAGTAACATTACCAGCTATTAATAAATCCAGTAAACCACCACTAGCAGATAAAGCCAGTATCCACCACTAGTAATAAATTCCCGTAAAACCACGAAACCATTAATAAATCCAGTATGACCACCATATCACTAAAGCCAGTTATAGCCACCACTAGTACTCAAGCCAGTATACCACAACCAGATAATACAAAGCCAGTATAGACTAACCAGCATGGGCAGCAAATGCAGCTGCCCTATCAATACAAGCCCGTATACGCACCCTAAAATACACAGACCAAGTAAACACCACAACAGTAACACCCAGTCTACCCCCCTACTCAATACCGCCGAGAACTACACCACCCACTATCAGACTAAAGCCAGTACTTCCCATCCATATCAATAAAAGCCCTAGGATTATACCAAACCGCAGCCACGTAATATAAAGCCAGATATACCCCCCCCATTACTAAAGCCAGTATAACCACCACTAGTAAATGCACAGCCATTAAACCAGCACCAGTACTAAAGCCATAATACCACAGAACCAGTGAATTGAAAAGCCTTGGATTATACCACAACCAGATAATAAAGCCGTATACCACCACCAGTAATAAAGCCAGTGTACCAACCACCAGGAATAAAGCGTACCAGTGTACACAACCACTACGCCATAAAGCCCAGTACAAACACCACCATAAATTCAAGCCAGTATAATCCACCACCAGCTAAGTAAAGCCAGTATACCAGATCCACCAGAAATAAAGCCAGTATAACCCACCACCAGTAATAAAGCCGTATACCCGACCACTAGCCATAAATCCAGTAACCACCAGACCAGATAATAAAGCCAGTAATACCACCACCAGTATCATAAAGCCCATTATAACTCCCCCACCAGTATAAAGTCCAGGATAACCAACCACCAGTATAAAGTGCCAAGTCATACCACCACCAGTAAATAAACCAGTATCCAACCACTAGTAATAAAACCATATACCACCACCAGTAATAAAGTGCCATAATATGATCACTCAACCTCTAGCAATAAAGGCCAAGTATAGTCCACCCACCAGTAATAAAGCCGAGTAGTCCACATGACTCACCAGCCAGTAATAAAGCCATGTCCCCACCACCAGTAAAATAGCCAGTATACCCACCACTAGCAATAAACCAGTATACCCCACCAGAATTAAATGCCAGTATACCATCACCCAGTAGTTACCCAGTATACCACCACTCGCAATAAAGCCAGTATAACCACCACCATTCAATAAAGCCCGTATAAGACTCCACCACCAATAAAAAGCCTCGCTAGATACAAACCACCACCAGTATAAAGCCAGTATTACCGTGCTCCACATAATAAAGCCAGTATATCCACACCACTAGGCAACTCACGCCAGTATCCCACCACCAGTAATACAAGCAGTACTACCCACCAGTAATAAAGCCAGATAAAACACCACAGTAATAATAAGCCTAGTATACCACCACCAGTATTAAAGCGCATATACCACCACGTAAGTAATAAAAACCAGTATAACCACCACCAGTAATAAAGCCAGTATACCACCAGCGTAAGCAAAAAAGCCAGTATAATGCCACCACCAGTAAAGTTATAAGCCAGTATACCAGCCACCATAATAAAGCCAGTGTCTCACCACCACCTTAATAAGTCCAGTATACCACCACTAGCAATAAAGCCAGTATACCACCTTACCATTAATAAAGCCAGTATACCATCACCAGTAATAAAGCCAAGTTAAAAAAACCATCCTACTGATGCACTAAAGCCAGTATACCACCACCAGTAATAAAGTGCCATTTAAACCACCTACCAGTAAAAAGCCAAGTCATAGAAACCCACACAGTAATAAAGCCAGTATACACCAACTATAATAAAGCCAGTATACCAACCACCAGTAATAAAGCCAGTATACACGCGTCCCCCAGAAATCACACGCCAGTAATATCCACCACCATAAAAATCCAGTATCCCACCGCCTGTCCAAAAGCCAGATATACCCACCACCAGTAATAAAGCCCGTATCCCACCACCTCGAGTAATAAAGGCAAGTAAACCACCAACCCGTATCAAGCCAGTAAGAGCCACCAACTATTAATAATGCCAGTAAACCACCAATCTGCTAAAGCCAGAATCACCACCACCTATAATAAAGCCAGAAACCACCCACTAGTAATAAAGCAGTATACCACCAACAGTAATAAAGCACAGTATAGCCACCACTAGTAATAAAGCCAGTATACCACCATATAATAAGCCAGTAATATACCACCAGCTAGTAATAAAGCCATATAACTCACCACATAGTAATAAAGCCTTTGTATACCACCACTCGTAATCAAAGCCATATACCACCTAACTAGTACTAAAGCCATATACCACCACTATCATACAGCCATTATACCACCACTAGATAAACCGCCAGTATAATGAAACCACCACCAGTAAAAAAAGGCCAGTAGACCACACTAGTAATAAAGCCCCAGTATACCACTCTAGAAATAAAGCCAGTAATACCACCACTAGTAATTCAACCAGTATACCACCACAGTAATCAAAGCCAGTATAACCACACTAGTAATAAAGCCCCACCCACATCCCAGTCGCCTACCACCCAGTACCTCCTTACTTACTGCTAATGAGATCGGTGACCGCAAGTGTAATAGTTCCTATCGCCCAGGGGTCACCTATATTAACTCCTAGCTAAACACTGACTAGCAGTTGTAAAGTACAAACACAGCCCAGGTTGTAACGCTACTTTACTGCAAGAGAACATGAAGGCCGGTGTAAAATAACTAACACCCATGTACCGTATTTTTAAGCAGCAAGGGAGAACAGTGACGGCAGGTGTAAAATAACTAAACTAACACACCAGGTACCTATTTACGCAAGGAGCGAACAGTGAAGGCAGGTGTACAAACTAACTAACACCCAGGTACCTAATTAACTGCACGGAGAACAGTCTGCAAGGCAGGTGTAAAAATTACCACACCCGAGGTACTTATTTTACTGCAAGGAGAACAAGTGAAGGCAGTGTAAAATAAGCTAACACCCAGGTACCATGAACTTTTTGTACTGCTAGGAGAACAGGTGAAGGCAAGGTTAAGAAATAACTACCAACCACGCGGTTACCGAGATTTACCTTCTCTGGGCAAGTCGGACACAACAGTGACAGGCAGGTGTAAAATAACTAACACCCAGTACTATATCACTGGCACGGTGGAACATGAAGTGCCGGTGTAAAACAATAAACTAACATCCCAGGTACCAATTTCAAACTGCAAGGTGAACATGACCCCAGTATCTTCAGGAACACCCCCGAGTGGTCCTCCATTGACAAACGCGTGAGCATGAGACCCTCCAGGTTCACAAAGAAGCGAACCTCTGTAGTCTTACCCCATAAACGAAGCCATGAAAAGCGGCCGATATATACAGGACTTTTTTTTCTCTCTTATCTGCCGAGAAATGCGCCGAAGTACACAGCCGGGTTCTGATTCTGCATGAACTGATTTGAGGTACTGTGCCGACAGGTTCGGCTCTGTAATTCGTTGTCTGTTCCATCATACTTATGTGTCCAGTGTGTCTGGGCGTCACCAACCAAGGGAATGAGGCCTGGTTTCTCCAATGCCAGACTGCGTGGATACAAGTTATCAGAAGCTGGGAACTTGCGTCGGATGACAAGGTATTAAATGCGGGACTCCGGCGTGGCTGACAAGTTATAATGCGGGACCTGCGTGGAATGACAAGTTTATTGCGGGACTCTGCGTGGAGACAAGTTATCACTACGTGACAGCGTTTATGACAAGTATATCATGCGTGACTTCTGCGTGGAGCCAAGATCACAATTAGCCGTGACTATCTGCCGTGGAGCAAGTTATCATGCGTGACTGTGCGTGCGGATACAAGTTACTAAAAGCGGGACTCTGCGTGGGCAATGACCAAGTTATAATGCGTGATTATGCGTGGATGACCAGTTCACCTGCCGTGATTATTCGTGGATGACCACGTTTCTCCTGCTGGACTCTGAGTGGAGACACGACTATAAATGCGGACTCTGCGTGGATGACAAGTTAAACAAATGCGGGAATCTCGTGGAAGACAAGTTATAATGCGGAATCTGACGTGGATACCCAGTTATAAAAAAATCGTGATTATGCGTGGAAAGACCAGCATAATATATCTATGCGTGATTATGCGTGATGACAATATATACTGCGGGACTAGCGTGATGACAAGTTCAAAGAAGAGCAGGAATCTTCCTTTTATGACAAGTACACATGGCGGAATCTGCGTGCAGACCCGAACTCATAATGCATGTAGCACTCTGCGTGGATGACAATTAATAGAATGCGGGACTCTGCGTTATTACAAGTTTTATACTTGCGGGAACTGCGTGTGATGACAATGTTATGAATGCGGGACTCTGCGTGGATGACACAGTATCTCGCTGAGCGGTCAATCTGCGTGATGACCCGATTATAATGGCGGGAATCTGCTGGATAACAAGTGTTATAGCTGACTGGACTCTGCGTGGATGAACAAGTTATAAATGCGGGCCTCGCGTGGATAACAAGATTATATAAAATGCGGGAATCTGCGTGGATTACAAGTTATAAGCGGGAACTGCGGAGATGACAAGTTATAATGCGGGAATCCGCGTGGATGACAAGTTCCAATCGGGAAATCTGCGTGAATGACAAGTTTATAAGCGGACTCTGCGTGGATGACAAGTTATAATGCGGGACTCCTGCGTGGATTTCAAGTTATAATGCGGGAATCTGCGTGGATGAAACAAGTTTTAGGCGGGACTCTGTGCTTTATGACCAGTATAATGCGGGACTCCAGCGTGGATGACACGTATAAATGCGTGATTATGCGTGGAAGACCAGTTATACTGCGGGACACTGCGTGGATGACAGAGTTACAATGCGGAACTCGCGTGATAGACAAGTTATCAAAATGCGGGAATCTGGGGATGGACAAAGTTATAATACTGGACCCTGCTGTGGAGGACAAGTTTATTATAATGGCGGGACTCTGCGTGGATGACAACGTTATAATGCGGGAATCTGCGTGGATGACAAGTTATAAATGCGGGACCTCTGCGTGGATGACAAGATATAATGCGGACTCTGGTGGAAGACAAGTTATATATGCGTGAATATGGCGTGGATGACCAGTTATTCCTGCGGGACCTTGCGTGATGACAAGTTACAATGCGGAACTCTGCGAGATGACAAGTTTATAATGCGTGTTACTGCTGGATTGACCAGTTATAAATGCGTGAGTTGTGCGTGGATGACAAGTTATAAACTGCGGTACTCTGCGGGAGACAAGTAATAATGCTTGAATAGGCGTGGATGACAAGTAATAGATGCGGACTCCTGCGTGATGAACAAGCTTTATAATGCGGGACTCTGTCTGCGTGGAAGACAATTTATAAAGTAGAGGGGATGTTTGGCGACATGGGAGAAGGGCTCCACACAGCGGAGGACATTGAGAACAAGTTGTAGATGATGTCGGACTCAAGGACAACAGTCAGAGGCTTGGCAAGTTATATGGCGGGACTCTGCGTGGATGACAAGTTTTATAATGCGGGAACTCTGCGTGGATGACAATTATAATGCAGGGGAATCTGCGTGGATGACAAGTTATAAAGCGGGACACTGCGTGGATGACAAGTTATAATGCGGGACCTGCGTGGATGACATTATAAAAGCGGGGGGGGACCCTCTTGCTGTGGATAACCAGTTCTAAAGCGCGGACTCCCTGACGGGATAACAAAGTCTAATGCGGTGGACTCTGCGTGGATAACACTTATAAATGCGGACTTCTGCGTGGAATCACAAGTTAAAACTATTTTAGGACTGGCTGAAACTGTGCCGCTTGCTAGAACTTGATTCATTCTATTCGCTCTTGATTCTTTCTTGCTACTTGATTCTTTCGTTGCACGCTTGATTCTTCTTGCTACTTGATTTCTTCGTGCTACTTGATTTCTTTTCTTGCACTTGATTTTGCTACTTTATTCGTTTCCCTTGACTAACTTGATTCTATGATCTTTCTTTAAGTATAAAGCTGATTCTTTCTTGCTAGCTAGGCGCTTTGATTTCTATCCTTGTACTGATTCTGACCAGGTTCTTTCTTGCTACGTGATTCTTTCTTGTCACCACATAGCATGTTTCTTTCTTGGCTACTTGATTCTTTCTTTGCTAGGTTGATTCTTGCTAGGCTTGTGATTCTTTCTCTGCTACTAGCCTTGATTTCTTTTCTTGCTAAAAAAGCTTGATGTTCTTTCTTGCTGACTCTGAATTCTTTCTTTGGCTACTAGCTTCTTGTGTTTTTTTGTTCTAAATTGATTTCTTTCTTGCCCGACTTGATTTCTTTTCTTGCTGTCTTGATTCATCGGCTACGTGAGTTCTTTCTTGCTACTATGATTCTTTCTTCTTGCTACTTGATTCTTTCTATGCCTAAGCTTGATTCTATTTCTTGCTACTTACTTTGGATAACTTTCTTTCTACTGATGATATCCTTCTCTTGCCTAACTTTGATTCTTTGCTTGTACTTGATTTCTTTCTTGCTACTTGATTCTTTCTTGCTACTTTGATTTCTTTCTTGCTAGGACTACTGATTCATTCTTGCTAGCTTGATCTCGCCATCTCTTGCTACGTGATTCTTGCTACTTGAATCTTGCTACTTGATTCTTGCTCACTTGATTCTTTGCTACCTTTAATTCTTCATGCTACTTGCATTACATGCTATCTCATGATTCTTTCATTGCTACAACACAAATATCTTGTGTGTCTGTTACTCGCCCTACTTGATTCTTTGCTAGCTATGAAATCTTTCTATACGCTACTTGATATCTTTCTATTGCTGCTTGATTTCTTGCTATTGCTTCTTTCTTGCACTACTGATACCCTTATCTCGTGCTACTTGATTCTTCTTTTCTAAAACTTGAATCTTCTTGTCGAACTCGATACTTTCTCTCATGCTCACTTGATTCTTGCTACTTGCTAGCGATCTTTCTTGCTAACTTGATTATCTTTCTTGCTACTTTAGATTCTTATTGCTACTTGATTCACTTGATCTCTTGCTACTTGATTCTTGGCCTCACACTCGACTTCTTGCTACTACACGGATTCTTTTTCATTCTGCATAACTTAGATTCTTCGGCTTACACTCTGATTCTTGCTCACTCGATTTCTTTCCTTGCTACACTTGATTCATATCAACTACTTGATTCTTGCTAACCGTATCACAATTTCTTTCTTGCCTACTTGACATCTTTCTACATGATTCTTTGCTACCTTTGGGACTTCCTTCTCTTGCTAAATGATTCTTTCGTTCATTACTTTCTTTGACTACACGTATTCTATCCTATCTTGATATCTTCCTACTTGATTCTAGTCCTGACGATGATATCTATCTACTTGATTCTTCCATCACACTCGATTTCTTTCCTTCCTTGCCTACTTGTGATATCTTCCATACTTGCATTCTTGAGCTCACTTGATTCTTGCTCTCGATTCTTTTCTTGACACTTGATTCTTTCTCGTTACTTTTTCCTCCCTCCGTTGTTCGTTTCTTCACTATGTCCCTTACTCTCATTTCTCTTCTTCCCCTTTTACCTCTTCCCCTGCTTCCTTTCTGCTCCTTCTCCTTCGTAATCCTTAATAAGATTCTCTGTAGTGCTTAATTATCCTCCTAATTTCAATCGCTATTCGCTCCGTCTGTTTTCCCAATTCTCATTCTCTGCTTCTATGCTTATTCCGGTCGTGGAGCACATGCCATGATGTCCTGCCACGGCTGCTTCATGTTGTCTGCCCACTGCTGCTTCATTTGTCTGATCACTGCAGCTTCAATGTTGTGTCTGTCCACTGCTGCTTCATGTTGTCTGTCACTGCTGCTCATTCATTCGTTGTCCTGTCCTGCTGTCTTCATGTCTGTACTGTCACTGCGACTTACAATGTTTGTCTGGCACGCTGCTTCCCTGTTCGTCTGTCACTGCTGCTTCATGTTGTTAGATGCCCCGTGCTGCTCTCATGTATGTCTTGCCACTGAATTCTTAGGTTGTCCGCAACCGTGTCACTGCGCTCAGCATTCCTGTTGTCATGTCCACTGGCTGCTTCAAAAATGTTGTCTGTCACTGCTGCTTCATGCTGCGATGTCCACTGCTGCCTTCATGTTGTCTTGTCACTGCTGCTTCATTTGTCTGTCCTACACTCTGCTCCTGCTTACAATGTTGTCTGTCACGGCTGCTTCATGTTTGTCTGTCACTGCTTCGCTTTATCATGTTGTCTGTCACGGGCTGCTTCCTAAGATGTCGCCACTGCTGCCTCATGTTGTCCCTGCCCCATCTGCTTCATGTTAGTCTGTCCTGCTGCTTTCCATGTTGTCTGCCACTGCTGCTTCATACATCTGACACTAGCTGTTTCATGTATGTCTGCCACGCATGCTTCATGTAACTGCCACAAGCTGGCTCCCTGTCTGCCACAGCGCCATCATGTCCCTGACCACAGCTGCTTCATGTCTGCCACGTAGCTGCTTCACACATGTCTGCCCCTGCTGCTATCCCAATGTCTGCCACACTGCAGCTCACTCATGTCTGCCACTATCCCGGCTGCTTCATGTCGACCACAGCTGCTTCGTTTGTCTCCACTGGCTCGTCTTCAGTTGTCTCCACTGTCTGTCATGTTTCTGCCACTCAAAGGCATGGCTCCTGTGTACTGCCACACTGCTTCATGTCTACGACCACATCTGCTTCATTTCTACACACAGCCTGCCTTCATGTCCTGCCACTCGCTGCTTCCATGTCTACCCACTGCTCTTCTCATGTTGTCCTGCGCACATGCGCTAGCTTCAACAGAGGTCTGGCCACTGCAAGACGCTCATGATGTCTGCCACTGTCGCATCTTGATCGTCCTCTTTGGCAGCTTGCTTAAATGATTCTGCACTAGAGAGGGCATGCTATCATGAATGTCGCCCACTGCAAGCTCAATGAGCGTACTGGCGCCACTGCAGCATTCATGTCTGCCACCACTCTGCTTCAATGGCTGCCACTGCTTGCTGGGTCACATGCTGCCACTGGCGCTTGCTTCATGTCGCCACCTGGCTGCTTCATGAACAGAGCGCGGATTACCACTGGTAATACCACAGGATAACACCATCGCCACTGGTAATCTCCCCCTCGCGGTACCCTCTACCACTGGCATCTACCAACTCAGCCAATGCAACCACTAGCATCTCACCACTAGCACTCTACCACACTACGCAACTCTCCCACCAATCACCCATACCTACTAGCAACCTACCCACCTGAGCACCCTACCCAACTAGCAACCTACCACTAGTACACCTACCACTAGTCATCTACCACAGTAATCTAACCACAAGTAACCGTACTCCCACGTAATCTACCACAGTATATCTACCACTGGTGAATCTACAGTCTTTTTACGTTCTGTGTTGTACTGATAAAACGCACTGGTGGGCGAAACGTCTACACATAAAATGTGTCTGCAACACGTGTCCAATGTTACGAGCTGTATAAGGAGATTAATTACACGGGTAATACTTACTCCTCGCTGCCTATAATTAGTTTACGCACAAAAAAGAGTAGGTCATTAGTGACACTTTCTGGCTGGCACAGAGCCAACCTTCGTAACTTTTCTGTATAATGATCTGAAAACTCAGCCAGTGGGTACCACGAATGGGTATCTTTCTTGGTGAGAACGTTTTCGCCCCTCCGGTATTATTCCTGGAGCACGTCATTCGGGGGTTAACGCTCACCCCCGCGGCTACGGTCATGAGACCCAGCAGCCTCTATGGTGGAATCCAGGGCCTGATCAAGCAGATCATTGCTGCCACGGTTGGGCGTGAAACGGTCAAAGATCACCGCCAGATAATTTTACGTCTCACATGACCAATATCTAACATGGCAAAACACATAACATTGACTGGCAATGGAATTTCACAAACATATGCTCCACAGATCTTTAACCCTCATATCAAATTTCTAAGTATTAACATTAAACAGAATTTAAACATTATAACCAAGTCGTCAAAAAAAAACACACACAGAACTTTCTGTAATAATAGCAACGGACAAATAAATGTTTTATTAGCAATTAAAGTATATGGGATGTGCGCCGAAGGAGAGTTCAGAAATTTCACGTTACAGTTAGTTCCCCCTGACGAAAATATAATCAGTGTTAGCTCCGATTCCTCCTATTTATTATTATTACACTTCGTTCATTACTATTACTTCACTTATTATTAACACAACTCCTGAGCATCTCCGCCTAGACGGCACAACAGTCGGGCTATCAAGTATATCAGTCGACTCGCGGATCGAGCACCCTGGTCCCACCCTTCTAGTCTGTAAATTCATTAATCAAGGACCATTAACCCTCGTATATCCCTGTACATATTATAATAAAATTCTAAAGCTAACAATATAAATAAATATCCTTACAACAAATAGCACAATAAAAAGGGACGACAAACATAATCCTGAGAGCCAGTGGTGTTATAATTGGTTTATTTACTAGTGGTGGTATATTGTTATTACTAGTGGTGTGTATATGTGGTTTACTTACTCCAGTGCGATAAAATAGTTTATATTACTCGTGGTGTAATCTTGTTTTTATCTCACACACATGGAGGTATATTGGTTTTCTAAAAAGTGGTGGTACTAATGGTTTATTACTAGTGGTGGTATAATGAGAGTTTTATTACTAGTGTGGTGGTAAAGGTCTTTTATGCTTCTACTATTGTGGTATATATGTATTATTACAAGTGGTGTTATATGTTGTTTTAATTACTAGTGTCGGTATCATGTTATTTTAAGACTAGTGGTATATTGTTTTATTACCTGAGTTGGTGGGAATATAGGTTTCGTTACTAAGTTTGAGGTAAATGGATGTAAAAACGTTATGGTGGTATTTTGGTTATTTACAGCATGTGTGGTATAAAGGTGTTTATTTACTAGATGTGGTATTAATTTGTCTTGATTACTTAGTGGTGGTATATTGTTGTATTACTAAGAGGTATATTGTGAGTATTATTACTAGTGGTATATTGTTTTGAATTACTAGTGGAAAAGTTGTTTTATTACTAGAGTGTGTTGGTATAGTTTGTTTGTTAATTACTAGTGGGTAAATGATTTATTACTAGTTTGGTATAGTGTGTTTTATTTCTAGTGCGTAAATCTTGCGTTTTCATTAGCGCTATGGGATATTGTTTTTAATTACCAAGTGGTGGTATACTTGGTTTATTTACTAGAGGTGGTATAATTGGTGTTATAACTATGGTGGTATACTTGAGGTTTTTTAGTACGAGTGGTTGAGTAGTCTTGGTTTATTACTAGTGGTCATCATTGGACATTATTAACTAAGTGTGGTATATTGTTTTATTACTATGGAGGTACATATTGGTTTATTATCTAGTGGTGGTATATTGTTTTATTACGTAGTGGTAGTCAACACATTGGTTCACTCATTACTCATGGTAATATTGTTTTATTACTAGTGGTATATTTTATTACTAGAGGTGGTAATAATTGATTTATTACTAGTGAGCGGTATAATTGTTTATTACTAGTAGGTGGTATATACGGTTTCTATTACTGTGGTTATATGGTTTATTACTAGTGGTAAATTGGTTTATTACCTCACGTCGGATAAGGTATATAATTGGTTATATTCACTAGCGGTGGTCTATTGGCTTTCACATACTATGTGGTATATTGGATTTATTACTATGGTATATTCTGGGGTTAATTACTATTGTCTCCTTGGTTTATTCCTAGTGGTATCATGTTTTATACTATGGTGAGTATATTGGTTATATATATTCCTCGTGGTGTGTAAAATTGATTTAAATTACTAGTGGTGGTCTATCTATGTTTTATTAACTAGTGGGTGGTATACAGTGTTTTAATTACTTAATGCGTGGTATATATGTAGATATTCTGTTCGGCTGGGGGGCACGTGGTTGGTATATTGGTGTTTATTACTAGTGTTGGGTATAATGGCGTTTCACTTACACGTGGTGGTATATTGGTTTTTATAACTCAGTGGTGGTATATTGATTATCCATTTACTAGTAGAGGTGGTATATTGGTTATAACTTATTTTTTACTATGGTGGTATACTTGGTTCTACTTACTCTGGTGGTATATGGGTTTTTAAGTACTCAGTGGTGGACCTTGGTATTAATTACTAGTGGTGGACAAAACTAGTTACTACAATAACTATGTAATATTGTTTTTTATTACTACAGTTGGTTCATATTGTTTTTAATTACTAGTGGTATAACAATTGTTTATAAATTACTAGTGGTGGTATAGTTGGTTTATCCTATTTCGTGGGGGTATCATTGTTTATACGACTAGCTGGAGGTACACTATTGTTACATTCCTCCAGTGGTGGTCATACATATGAATTGTATTACAGGGGAGTTGTTGGTATATTTGGAGATTAATCTTACGAGGCGTGGTGGTTACACATTGGTTTCACAAAATTTACTAGCGGTGGACTCATATTGGTTTATCTCACGACAGTGGTGGACACTATTCGATTTATTACTAGTGGGGGTATATTTGGTTTATTCACTACACGTGGTATTTTGTTTAAATTACTAGTGGTAAATTAGCTTAACTTATAGTGGTGCAGTATATTATTGTTTATTCAGCTAGTGGTGAGATATATTGTTTTATTACAGTAGAGTGGTCATCTTGTATTATACTCAGGTATCCATTGTTTTATTTAACTAGTGGGTGTTATAATATTGTTTTATTACTAGTGGTATATTGATTTTTATACTAGTGGAATAAATGTTTTATTACTAGTGGAGGTAACATATTGGGGGTCTATAACTAGTGTGGTGATAGCTTGGGTTTCAAACTAGTGGGTGGTAACATGAGGGTTACATTACTAGAGGTGGTCTAGTAGGTAGATTTCTTACCAGGAGGACATCTAGGATTATTTACAAGTGGTGGAAAAAAGGTTTATTACTAACGTGGAGGTCTATCATGGTTTATCTACACAAAGAGGTGGTGACTATTGTCTTTATTCCTATGGTGTATATTGGATTATATTACCAAGTGTACTAATTGGTATTAAATTACACTGGTATATTGTTTTATAAATTACTAGGTGGATAGGTATAAAGGTAAATAACAGAGTGGTGGTCTAATAGATTTTTAATATTCCGAAGAGGTATACATGGTTTATTACTAATGGCTATATCTGGGCTGATAAAATCTAATAATGGTATAAATTTGTGTTGAATCTAGTGGTGGTATCACATTTGGTTTTATATTACTAGAGGGTATAATGGTTTAATTATAGTGTATAACCCCTTGGTTTATTTTCCTGAGTGGTTATATTGGTTTATAACTAGTGGTTATATTGTTATTTATTACTAGTGGTGGGTATATTGGTTTAGTTCCTCTAGTGAGATGGTTATATATTGTTTTATATACTAGTGAGTGTGGTATATTGCTTTTTTAAAATATATAGTGCTGGATATACATTTGTTTAGTTTATTACTTGAGTGGTGGTATATTACGTTTTTATTACTAGTGTGTGGATAAGATTGTTTTTACTTAATATTCGCACGTGTAGTGGTACAGCGTTGTTTTAGTTACAGAGTGAGTGGTATAGGTTGGTTTATCACTAAACATGGTGGTATATTGTTTTATACTATGGTGTTGCTAATAGTTTATTCACCTATTCGGCTGGATATAAATTGGTGTGTGTTTATGTCACTCATGGTGGTAGTAGTTTGGGTTTCAATACTAGTGGTATATTGTTTCTCCTAGTGTGCGGTATATTGTTTTTAAAAACTACACTAGCTGGTGACGGTATATTGGTTTTAATTTACTAGTGTGGTATGATAAATTGATTTTATTACTAGTATAGTGGTATATCTCTTGATGTTTTAAGATTACTCATCTACATGAGTGGGATATAATTGTTTTTATTACTAGTGGGTATATCAGGTTACAGTTACTAGTGGTGGTATATTGGTTTATTACTAGTGGTGGTATATTGGTTTATACTAAATGGTGGTATATTGTTTTATTACTAGTGGTGATACAATGTTTTATTACTAGTGGTATAAATTTTGTTTTTAATTACTAGTGGTCGGACAATTGAGTGTTTTTTATTACTAGTGGTAATATTGTTTTATTTACTAGTGGTGGTATATGGTTTATTACAAGTGGTGGTATAATGTTTAAATTACTAGTGAGGTGGTATATTGGTTTTAATTACTAGTGAGAATAAGTGTTTTATTACTCGTGGTGGTATATTGGGTTGTATTACTAGTGGTCAAAAGAGATTGATTTATACTAGTGGTGGTTATAATGGGTAATTACTACAGTGGGTGGTATATTGTTTATTACAGGGTGGTTATACTTGGTTTATTACTAGTTGTGGTATATTGGTTTATTACTAGTGGGTATAAATTGTTTATTTCTCTAGTGGTATGATTGTTATTATTACTAGTGTGTTATATTGTTTTATTAGTCGTGTTAAAATTGGTTATATCTACTTATTGTTGTTATATTGTTTTTATTACTATGTGGTGGATATTGGTTTATTACTACTAGTGGTGGTAATTGGTTAGGTGTATTAGTCTAGTGGTAAATTGTTTTTAATACTGCTGGTGGTGTATATTGGGATGTACTTACACAATATAGGTTATATTGTTTGTTATTACTCTTATGTTGTTTAAAGTATGTGAGATCATATACTAGTGGTGGTCTAATGGTTTATTACTGAGTGGTGGTCAATAAAAATGGATTATTACTATGTCATAATGATATTTCTTAACTAGTGGTAATAATTATGTTTAACAACAAAATTAACACTGTTGTAATGTATTTCTAAATTACTATGGTGGTACAGCTTCTAAAACACATTACTAGTGGTGGTTTATTTTTATTACCAAGTGGTGGGAAATATTGTATTATTACTATGGTGGATATAGAATTGTGAGTTATTACATAGTGGTAAGATGATAGAGAATTACATACTAGTGGTGGTATAGTTATTGGTTTATTACTAGTGGTGGATGTACTATTGGATTTATTACTAGTGGTGGTCTTATATTGAGTTTATTAGCAAGTGGTAGTGGTATATTGTTTTTTATTTACTATTGGTGGTATAATGTTTTATTAGCTGCAGTGGTGGTATAGTCTGTTTTACTTGCTAGTGTGATAGTTGTTTATATTAGCTAGTGGGGTATATTGTTTTATTGCTAGTGGAGGTATATTGTTTTAAGTTTGCTAGGGTTGGGTAATTGGGTTTATTACTTAGTGGTTGGTATATGTTTTTTTATTGCTTATGGTGGTAATATACTGTCGGGTTTATTTACTAGTGGTGGCTATAATTGGTTTATTACTTAGTGGGTATATTGGTTTTATTACTATGGTGTATATTGGTTTTATTACTAGTCTAGGTGGTATATTGTTTTTATTGCTAGTGTGGGGTATATGGTTTACACACTTACTAGTGTGGTAATCTAACTTGTTTTATTAACTGTGGTTGTACCTTGTTTTAATTTTGCTAGTGGTGGAATAATTGATTTTAATTGCTAGTGGTGGTCCTATTGGATATATTACTCGTGGTGTATATTGTTTTACATTGCTAGTGGTGGTAATATGTTTTTATTACTATTGGTGGAATCTTGTTATATTGCTATGGTATATTAGTTTTTACACAATTGCTATGGTGGTATATTGGGATTCACATTATTATTTCTAGTGGTGTATATTGTTAATTACTAGTCGGTGGTGACTATTGGTTTATTACTAGTGGATGTTACATTGTTTTAATTAATAGTGGCTGGTATATTGTTTTATATTGCTAGTAGGTGTTATACGTGTCTTTTAATGACTATTGGGTGGTATATTCCGTTTTATTACTAGTTGGATGGAAATATTTGTTACATTGCTATTGGTGTAGTATAATATTGTTTATTGCTAAGTGGTGGTATATTTGTGTTTTTTTCTATACACTAGTGGTGGTGACTCTTTGTTTTAATAGACTAGTGGTGGTATAATTGTTATGATTACTAAGTGGTGGTATATTGTGCTTTATTACTGACTCTTGGTGGTATATTGGGTTTATTGCTATGTGGTATATTGTTTTTAATTACTAGTTGTGGAATATTGGTTTTTATAACCACCCCCACGTGAATAAAGCCATCATACCACCCCCAGTGAAATAAAGCCAGTATACTCAACCAGCTAGAATAAGCCTAGTCTACCACCAGTAATAAAGCCAGTATAACCACCACTAGTAATAAAGCCAGTATACCACCGACCAGTAATAAAGTCCCATATACCCCAACCAGTTACTACAAAGCCAGTAACATTACCAGCTATTAATAAATCCAGTAAACCACCACTAGCAGATAAAGCCAGTATCCACCACTAGTAATAAATTCCCGTAAAACCACGAAACCATTAATAAATCCAGTATGACCACCATATCACTAAAGCCAGTTATAGCCACCACTAGTACTCAAGCCAGTATACCACAACCAGATAATACAAAGCCAGTATAGACTAACCAGCATGGGCAGCAAATGCAGCTGCCCTATCAATACAAGCCCGTATACGCACCCTAAAATACACAGACCAAGTAAACACCACAACAGTAACACCCAGTCTACCCCCCTACTCAATACCGCCGAGAACTACACCACCCACTATCAGACTAAAGCCAGTACTTCCCATCCATATCAATAAAAGCCCTAGGATTATACCAAACCGCAGCCACGTAATATAAAGCCAGATATACCCCCCCCATTACTAAAGCCAGTATAACCACCACTAGTAAATGCACAGCCATTAAACCAGCACCAGTACTAAAGCCATAATACCACAGAACCAGTGAATTGAAAAGCCTTGGATTATACCACAACCAGATAATAAAGCCGTATACCACCACCAGTAATAAAGCCAGTGTACCAACCACCAGGAATAAAGCGTACCAGTGTACACAACCACTACGCCATAAAGCCCAGTACAAACACCACCATAAATTCAAGCCAGTATAATCCACCACCAGCTAAGTAAAGCCAGTATACCAGATCCACCAGAAATAAAGCCAGTATAACCCACCACCAGTAATAAAGCCGTATACCCGACCACTAGCCATAAATCCAGTAACCACCAGACCAGATAATAAAGCCAGTAATACCACCACCAGTATCATAAAGCCCATTATAACTCCCCCACCAGTATAAAGTCCAGGATAACCAACCACCAGTATAAAGTGCCAAGTCATACCACCACCAGTAAATAAACCAGTATCCAACCACTAGTAATAAAACCATATACCACCACCAGTAATAAAGTGCCATAATATGATCACTCAACCTCTAGCAATAAAGGCCAAGTATAGTCCACCCACCAGTAATAAAGCCGAGTAGTCCACATGACTCACCAGCCAGTAATAAAGCCATGTCCCCACCACCAGTAAAATAGCCAGTATACCCACCACTAGCAATAAACCAGTATACCCCACCAGAATTAAATGCCAGTATACCATCACCCAGTAGTTACCCAGTATACCACCACTCGCAATAAAGCCAGTATAACCACCACCATTCAATAAAGCCCGTATAAGACTCCACCACCAATAAAAAGCCTCGCTAGATACAAACCACCACCAGTATAAAGCCAGTATTACCGTGCTCCACATAATAAAGCCAGTATATCCACACCACTAGGCAACTCACGCCAGTATCCCACCACCAGTAATACAAGCAGTACTACCCACCAGTAATAAAGCCAGATAAAACACCACAGTAATAATAAGCCTAGTATACCACCACCAGTATTAAAGCGCATATACCACCACGTAAGTAATAAAAACCAGTATAACCACCACCAGTAATAAAGCCAGTATACCACCAGCGTAAGCAAAAAAGCCAGTATAATGCCACCACCAGTAAAGTTATAAGCCAGTATACCAGCCACCATAATAAAGCCAGTGTCTCACCACCACCTTAATAAGTCCAGTATACCACCACTAGCAATAAAGCCAGTATACCACCTTACCATTAATAAAGCCAGTATACCATCACCAGTAATAAAGCCAAGTTAAAAAAACCATCCTACTGATGCACTAAAGCCAGTATACCACCACCAGTAATAAAGTGCCATTTAAACCACCTACCAGTAAAAAGCCAAGTCATAGAAACCCACACAGTAATAAAGCCAGTATACACCAACTATAATAAAGCCAGTATACCAACCACCAGTAATAAAGCCAGTATACACGCGTCCCCCAGAAATCACACGCCAGTAATATCCACCACCAGAAAAAAGAATCTTTAGAATAGGAGGAGAATGAGGTAATCAGTCCCTCAACCTTGAGTCGATGTGGTCAGTCCATCAATCTTGAATAGAATATGGCATACGTGCTGAAAGGAGCTTATATACCGTTGGCAGGGGAGGGGAAGCATTTAGAGGCAGTGTAACACTTATTCAATTGTTGAAGTAGGTCGTGCCCAAGAATTAGGCAAGCGAAGAATTCCCAAGTATTAAGATCCCAAGAAGATGCAGTGTCTGACAGCTTTGTAGATGAATGGTTCAGAGAACCGACATGTTGATAAATTAGACACATGTGCAACTCTTGGTTATCTTTTTGATACCCAAGAGTTGCACATGTGTCTAATTTATCAACATGTCGGTTCTCTGAACCATTCATCTATAAATCAGAGATGCCTAGAGATAGCTGTGTTCCCAGAGAAGCTGGTTTATTGTCACTGGTATCGTAATATAACTATAACCTTGTGTTGAATGGTTTGAAAAACCATTCATCACAACTGTCAGACACTGCAGCATCATGGGATCTTGTTACAAAGAATTCTTCAACGCTTGTTCAACCTTTGGACGAAGACCTACTTCGACTAGTGGATGGTACCACTATGACCCCGCCTCCGCCTGCTTCACCTCACCTCACTACTTCGACTAGTGGATGGTACCACTATGACCCCGCCTCCACCTGCTTCACCTCACCTCACTACTTCGACTAGTGGATGGTACCACTATGACCCCGCCTCCACCTGCTTCACCTCACCTCACTACTTCGACTAGTGGATGGTACCACTATGACCCCGCCTCCACCTGCTTCACCTCACCTCACTACTTCGACTAGTGGATGGTACCACTATGACCCCGCCTCCGCCTAGCTTCACCTCACCTCACTACTTCGACTAGTGGATGGTAACCACTATGACCCCCGCCTCCGCCTGCTTCACCTCACCTCACTACTTCGACTAGTGGATGGTACCACTATGACCCCGCCTCCGCCTGCTTCACCTCACCTCACTACTTCGACTAGTGGATGGTACCACTATGACCCCGCCTCCGCCTGCTTCACCTCACCTCACTACTTCGACTAGTGGATGGTACCACTATGACCCCGCCTCCGCCTGCTTCACCTCACCTCACTACTTCGACTAGTGGATGGTACCACTATGACCCCCCCCTCCGCCTGCTTCACCACTACCTCACTACTTCGACTAGTGGATGGTACCACTATGACCCCGCCTCCACCTGCTTCACCTCACCTCACTATTTCGACTAGTGGATGGTACCACTATGACCCCCGCCTCCACCTGCTTCACCTCACCTCACTACTTCAACTAGTGGATGGTACCACTATGACCCCGCCTCCGCCTGCTTCACCTCGCCTCACTACTTCGACTAGTGGATGGTACCACTATGACCCCGCCTCCGCCTGCTTCACCTCACCTCACTACTTCGACTAGTGGATGGTACCACTATGACCCCGCCTCCGCCTGCTTCACCTCACCTCACTACTTTCGACTAGTGGATGGTACCACTATGAACCTCGCCTGCCGCCTGCTTTCACCTCGGCCTCACTACTTTCGACAAGTGGATTGGTACCACTATGGACCCCGCATCCTCCTGCTTCAAACCTCAACCTCACGGTGTACTTCGACTAGTGGAAGGTACCACTATGACCCCGCCTCCGCCTTGCTTCACCCGCCTCACTACTTAACTTTCGACTAGTGTAAGGTACCACTATGAGACCCCCGCCTGCCGCCTGCTTCACTCACCTCACTACTTTCGACAATTGATGGTACCACGATGATCCCGCCTCCGCCCTGCTTCACCTCACCCACTACTTCGACTAGTGGAGTGTACCACTATGATCCCGCCTCCGTCTGCTTCACCTCACCTCACTACTTTCGACTAGTGGATGTGCCACTTATGACCGCGCCTCCGCCGTGCGTCACCTCACCCTCACTACTACGACATGGATGGTACCACTAGACCCCCGCCTCCGCCTCGTTCAACCCACCTCACACTTCGACTAGTGGATGATACCACAATGACCCCGCCTCCAGATCTGCTTCACCTCACCTCACTACAGTTATATAAGCCATGTCTACGCCCTATGGCTGTACATTCTACAAAGATTGATGGACTGAACCACATACGACTCCAGGCTGAGGACTGATTAACCTCATTCCCCCCTCCTCCTCTCCTGCCACAGCCTTCCTCTTTGTTGTTTGTTAGTAAGACACATATGCAACAGTTAGACAACTTAATTCCGAAACGTTTTCGCCAACAACAGTAGGCTTCTTCAGTCGAAATACGAAAGTAGGCAGAACAGTAGAGATGTGGAAGACGATGTAATCAGTCCATCACCCTAAAGTCGTAGAATATTGAGGTTGTCAGTCCCTCGGCCCTGGAGAAGTTCAGTTATCCATAGTCAGGAACTATCTGAAGTATCAAGCGACAGTGCGGAGACTTAAATACTGTCGAAGGAGAGGTGCAGGGTAAATAGTATAGTAGTAGTAGTATAGTAGTAGTATGAGAGGCAACTGCGAGGTCATGTCCGCTCACAGGTCAACCCTTCTCCCCTTTTCAAGTGAGAAGGGTTGGATCTGAGAGGGGACATGACGCTCTCCGTTTGCCTCTCACTACTACAACTACTACTACTACTACTACTACCCTGCAACCTTCTCCTACCGACAGTATTTAAGTCTCCGCACTGTCGCGTGATCTTTCATATAGTTCCTGCTATGGAACTGAACTTCTCCATGCCGAGGGGGGGGGGAGGGGGGAGGGGGGGGGGGGGGGGGGGTGTGGGGAGGGGGGGGGAGGGGGGGGGGGGGAAGGGGGGGGGGAGGGGGGGGGGGGAGGGTGGGGGGGGGGGGGAGGGGGGGGGGGGGGGGTTGCGGGGGGGAGGGGGGGGGGTGGGGGAAGAAAAAGGGGAGGGGGGGGGGGTGGGGGGGGGGGGGGGGGGGGGGACTGACAAACCTCAAATTCTACGAATTAATAGGTGAGAGGACGATTACATCGTCTTCACATCCTACTGTTCTGTCCTACTTTCTGTATTCGACTGAAGAAGCCTACTGTGTAGGCGAACGTTTCGGAATAAAGTTGTCTAACTGTTGCATATGTGTGGTCATACACTTAACAACCCTGTCGTATTGTAATATCCATTTGAGTTCATCTTCCCTCTTTAGTAATTGGACTGATAAGCAACTGTGTGGCGAAACGTTTTCCTGAATAAAGATTTCCCATATGCTGCATAAGTGTCCTCAATCTATAACTATAAACCTTGTAAGTGGTTACTGAAGCTAAAACCCTGGGAAAGCTTTAAATTTAGGGTTAAGAAGAATACACGAGTGAAAGAGGGGTAAGGGGTTTAAGTGAGACTTTATACTGGAAATGGTATTAAATACCATGGAGCCAAACCCTTCTCCAGGCTGAGGGACTGAACCACCTCAAAATACGTACTTGTTTCTCAATGGTTTGATGACTGATTAATCACATTTTTGTCGATGAATGGTTCACAGAACAGACATGTTGTTGAAATTAGACACAGGTGCAACTCTTTGGTATCTTTATTGAGGAAGACGTTTCGCCACACAGTGGCTTCATCATCCTTACCACTTCCTCCTTCCTATTCTTCAAGATTCTCCTTTGTATGGACTGATGAAGGCCACTGTTGGGCGAAACGTTTGCCCCTCAATAAATATTAACCCAAGAGTTTGCACAATGTTTCTAATTTATCAACAGTCCTTACATAGAAAACTGAAGAACAGGAGGAGAATGATGTAATCAGTCACTAGTAATCCCTTCGAGAAGGGATTACTAGTGACATGGAGAAAGTTTGCTGCTGATACAAAGATAGGCCGTATAATTCATCTACAGAGGAGATATCAAGAACTCCAGGACGATATGAACAAATTAATGTCTTGGGTCTGAGAAATGGCAGATGAAGTTTAATGTGGATAAGTGTAAGGTCTGCCGCTTTGAATGAAAATAACCCTCGAAGCTATAATCTAGGGAAGTAGAGCTGTCATACAGATGTGAAAAAGAACTAGGAGTCATGGTAAGCAGAAATCTAAAGCCAATCAAGCAGTGGCCATCAATGTGCGCAACAAGGGCCACCGATTACTTGATTTATCTCAAGTAAGTAATAAGTTAGACAGAAGTTCGCAAAAGTTATTTTACAGCTCTATACCGATCCTAGTGAGGCCTCATTTAGATTATGCTGCTCAGTTTTGGGTCCCCTTACTACACAGGATGGACATAGACACCCCATTAGAGAAACATCCAGAGAAAATACTAAAAATGATTTACTGTGTAAGAACCTCCCCGTAAGAAGATAGACTTAAAGCTTAAATCTCCACTCACTGGAGAGGCTATAATGAGAGGAGATATCATTGAAGTGTATAAGTGGATGAAGGCATAAACAGGGAGACATTAATAAAGTAACTGAGGGAGTCGAAACCAGGTAAGATCCCAGGAATAAAATGTTTTTAAGTTGGATAAAATTTAGATTTAGAAAGGACATAGTATTTACTGGTTTTCTAACAGAAGTTGTAGATTTGAAAGAATGGTTTTGAAAACCGACGAAGTTGAATAATTGAGACACATTATGCAACACCTGGGAATCTTTATTGAAGAAAACTTTTCGGCCACACAGTGGCTTCATCAGTTCCAAAACAAAGTAGGAAATGGTAAGGGAGTAGTAGGAAGTATGAGGTAAATCAGTCCCTCAACCTGATACGATGTGTTCAGTCCATCAATCTTGTAGAAATCAGCAAGGAACGAACGAACGAACGAAAGTACAGGTAAGATCCCAATTGGGATGAGCGGGAAGACGGCAACAGACGAAGATAGTGCTGGAGAGGAGTGTTCTTAGAGTAGAAATAGAGCCAGTGCTTAACCCTGCAGCTAAGTCGATCGTGTACAGACATTGAGAACACACACAAGCAGGCTCTTCTTTTGGGACTTTCCGGGGGTTAGGGGGATGTGTTGACAACGATGAACAATCGTGAGAGGAAGGTCTTGGTTTGTAGATGAAAGAGCCAGGGCTAAACCCAGCTGCGTGGCACTGCGAGGCAGAGTTGAGAGGGCATGTTGAGGCCATAGAGAGAGAGAGCAGACTGCAGACAGTGCTCAGCTGACTGATTCTTCAGCGAGGATGAAGAGCTGGTTTTGGTACGTCAGGTGTTTGGGGAAGGTGTTGTGTGAGTTTAGGCTACACATCGCTGGTGAAGGAGCCACTCTTGATTCTTTTGGAAGTCTCTCTGGACATGTGGAATAGTTGCATTCTGAGGTTGGAGCAGTTCAGATTCGTCACTAGGTAAGATAGTGCGTTTTCAAAAGGAATTTGTGAGGTTTGGTTCAGTGTACCTAACACTCCTTCTTTCATTTAAGTGGAGCATCATCAGCTTGCGCTCATTTCCGGTTGGGATTGGGGTGGGTGTAGAAGGTAGAGACCCATTAAAGGCTTGGCTTAGGTAACGGTTGCCTGTGGTTTCTTTCCGACCTACTACTACCGTCGTTTGTATAAACGAGGGTTTTGTTCATAATGTTCTGGTACTATTTCGTCTTCTTGACTGTGTTTTAAGGGTCAGGGAGCTGTTGGTCTGTCGTGGATTTGTTGGAGTGCTGGTGGTGGGTGTGAGAGGTGGCAGTAGACGAGTGATGTGTGGTTGGTTCCTGGAGAAGAGTCCTTGGTCACGAGATACGAGTAGGATCCTCAGGGGTTTGAATGTTGAAGTAAACAATATCTGGAATTAGCATGAGGAGGTCTTGTGATGGTGGCGAGTCTGGAAAGTGTTGAAGTTTGGCATGTTTGTTTAGGCGAAACGTTCTTGATTGTTGTGTTGAATGAGCCAGGATGCAGCCATTAATAAGGTGTGCATACACATAGCACCTTGGATGGAACAGCGTAGGAAGAGCAAGGAGGACTTGGCTGGGTGGAGATGATTGTTGTGTAGCTTGAAGGATTCGGTGTATCCTGATTGAATTTTGCAATGGCGGAGTATGTTGGCGATTTATGGTTGTTCTTCCCTTGTTCTACAATGAATTACTTAGACAGGACTTCTTTACGTTAGAGGGCATTGCTTGCAAGGGTGTGGTGAGTACCCTTGCAGTTGAGGCAGGTAGGGAGGTAGTGGTAGTAGAACATTCCTAAAGTCATGGCCGGTCCTTTACCCCCTCAGTTTGTGTAACAGTACTTTTTCCCTTTGAGAGGACAGGTCAGGCGTTGAGTGGTGATAGGAGTAGCAGGTACAGCAATGGCGAGATGTGGGCGAAATCGTCGGGTTCTATGTGACTTGGATGGATATGAATATTGGAGATAGCTAGGGCGTCAACAGTGTGCTCAATAGCATCTCGATGTTAGGAGAAGGATAGGCTGATCATTGTCGAGGCCTTTGGGGATTTGGAGAAATGTTCAATCGACCGCCCAGGTATTTTGTTCCTCGCTAGAGGTCCTTGAAATCCTCATTTATAAAGAAGTGACGAGTTTGTCCAGCCGTTTGACGAAAAAACGGAAACGTATTTCGCCAGCAAAAAAAAAGGTGAAGGGTAATGGTGACACTGTCCGTCTCCCTGAGGGTTTTCATAGAAGTGTCGCGATTCAGTCTTTGTGGTCTTCATATCGACCGGTACAGACACGATGAATGAGTCATTCGGTCGAGTTGATGGCTGTAAATTTACCTGTAGCAAGTCTTTACAACGGCAGCAGGGCAAGTTTTAAGTAAGTCGCATTTATTACTCCACCTTTTGGGTTTTGATCCTTACACGGTTTGCATGCATCATGAAGGAGTAAGTCGAGGGGCGCTGGTACATGACTAAAGGTTCCCCTCCCCGACGGGATCCGAAGGAACACTACTTGAGGTGAGGAGCGACTGTGTCCCTTACGATGATGCAGCAGCTAGGGCCAGAGAGGTGGCTTATATACTGCGGTGAGAATATATATGAGTTGAAGCAGGAGGAGCGGGATCTAGAGGACCTGCCACTAATGTAATAGGTCAATCGTCCAAAGGACTGGGCAAGCGTTGAAGTCTTTGTACCAAATTCCATGAGTGCAGTGTCTGACAGATTTGATTGATTGGTTTTTGGAAAACCGACAAGTTGAAGAATTGATACACTTATGCAACACATGGAAATCTTTATTGAGAAACGTTTTCGCCACACAGTGGCTTCAATCAGTCCAAATACAAAGAAGAAATGGTAAGGAGAGTAGAGTATGAGGAAACAGACCTCAACCATGATTCGATGTGTTTCAGTCCATACACTCTTGTAGAAAGAGCAGCAAAGGGCCAGAGAGGTGCTTATAATACTGCGGTGAGAAGAAGTTGAAGCAGGAGGAGGCGGATTCTTAGTGGGACCTCCATGGGGGAAAAATTTTTGAAAAGCATTGAAAAAGGTTTGCCCAAAGGGAATTTTTAGAAAAAACTTTTGAATTTTCCCATCCTAAAAGTAAATGGGGGGAAAGGTTGGGGTTCCCCTCAACCGGGGCGGATGTGTTGGGTCCTTTTTAGAAGGAGATAGGGAAAAATTGGAAAAACGGGTTTGAAAAGTTAAAAGGAGGGGGCTTGGGGAGGGAAAATGTAAGGACGCCAAAAGGTTTTTTGGGCAAGGGTTGAACTTCGTCCAAAAAATGAGTTTCAGGTTGACAAGGAAAAATTTTAAAAAAAGAAAAAATTGGAAAATTTTTCCCGGGGAATTTTTTTAAAAATTTGCCCCAGGGGTTTTAAACAAAAAAAAGGGGAAAAAGGTAAGTTGAGGTTATTTAACCTGGCCAGTTTCAGCCAATTGAGTTTTTTAAAAGGGGGGGGGGGGCTTAAAGGGGTGAGATTTAAGGGGAAGCGGTCTGTCCCGCAAAAATTTTAGAAAAGGGGGGTTTTTTAATTTTTTTGGGCAAGTTGGGTTTTTGGGACCAAGACCATTGGACTTAAATACTGTCGGAAAGAGAGGTGCAGAGTAGTAGTGTGGATTGTAGCCACTGAGAGGTCTTCACATCTTTTCTGCTGTTGCCTACTTCTGTACTCGACTGGAAGAAGCCTACTGTGTAGGCGAAACGTTTCGGAATAAAGTTGTTTAGTGTTGTCTATGTGTCTTAACAACCATTTCCTTTGGTATTGTATACCATTTTGATATTACCCTCTAGATTATTATTGTCACTGTTTTTTTTTATTAATTATTAAATTTTTATTTTTTTATTATTATTATTATTATTATTATTAGCTGTCAATTTATAAGAATAAAATTTTCCCATGATTACTCTTCAACAAATATACGTATTTTTCATTTATAATTGTTTTCGAGGTAATGTAGGAAAACCATTTTTTGGCTGTCAGGACCAATAAGACCACACCCCTACCTACCCTGCAGCTGGGTCAAGACCCAGTAAGACCACACCACTACCCACCCTGCAGCGGGGTAAGACCCGAAGACCACACCACTAAACCCACCCTGCAGCTGGGTCAAGACCCAGCAAGCCACACCACTACCTACCCTCCCCTGGGTCAAACCCAGAAGACCACACCACTACCTACCCTGCAGCGGGTCAAGACCCACAAGAAAATTTCCGGTTAAACAAGCAAAAATTAAAAACAGGGGGGGAAAAGAAGGTCAACCCCCTATCCCCTAAAAAGGTTTTTAAATAGTTTCAAAAAAAGAATCGGAAGCAAACCCCAAAAATTTTCAGGTTTTTCAAAAAAGACCCAGGGAAAAATTTTTAAGGCCCCCAACTAAAATTCCCCCGGGTTTCCTTTGCCGTGGGAAAAAATTAAAATTTTTTTTAACAAATTCCTCCCCCTTTTTTTAAAAACCCAAAAGGAAAAAACCCCGATATTTCCGGTAATGGAAAAAAATTTTTTGAAAACGGGAAGGGAAAATAATAAAGGCATATGGGGGTTCCAAGTGAACATGGTTTTTAAGGCAAATTTTTTTTAAATTTAAAACCTAAAAAAAATTACCCTTAAAGGGATGCAAGGGGTTTAAAAAAAATTTTTGGTAAAAGAGGGGCTTAAAGGGCAAATCGGGGAACAATAAAAATGGAATTTCCAGAAAAAGGGAAAATGGGAAATTAAAAAACCAAAAAAAGGTTAAGGTTTAAAGTTGCAAGAAATAAGCCAAACCCCAAAAAAGGGGGAAATTTTTATTTTAAAAAAAATGGGAAATACCCAATAAATTTCCCCGGGGTTTCACCCAAACCTTAAAAAAGGATAAATTTAAAAATAAAAAAAAAAAAAAAAAAAATTTTTAAAAAAAAAAAAAATTAAATTTTTTTATAATTTTAAGAAAGGGTAAGAATTTTTTAAATATTTCCCTTAAGTTTTACCGGGGGTACCAGGATTTTAGGAAAATTAAAAAAAGGGGGGAATAAAAATTTTTTTTAAAATTCCGGGTGACATGGTTTGAAAAAAGGGACAAATTAAAATAAAAACCCCGGGGGAAGGTACGGAGCGGGTTAAAAGGGGAAAAAAGGGGTTGCCCCCAACTTTTCAAAAATTTCATAAAACGGCTTGGGGCCAATAAAAAAGGGAAAAAAAATTGCCTTTTTCAAAAAATAAAGGCCTTGTTCAATTTTGGAAAAATTAACCCACCCCCAAAGGGGAAATTTTGGAATAATTAATGCAGGCAAATTTGGCCCAAAAAGCTTTTAATTTAAACCATCAAATTCTACCTTTTTTACAAAATTCCTGCCACAATTTAAATTTTTAAATAAGGTTTTTTAAATTAGGATTGGAAAAAGATTTGGATTCGGTTGTAATTTTTTAAAAAACCCCAACGGGGGAAAATTTTGGGAAATTTTAAACCCTAATGGGAAAATTTTTCCCTATAAAAAGGCTTTTAAAAATAGGACCCCAAGGTTTTCTTAAACCAAAACCCTTTTTGGGGGGCCTCAGAAGGATTTTTCCAGGGGTTTTGGGGCCCCCGTTTACTAATTTTATAAAACCCCTTGGGGGAAAAAGGACCAAAGGAAGGGAGGAAAAAAATTGGGCCCCATTTTTTCAAAAATTTTTTCCCTAGAGGTTTAGACTAAGGGTTTGAAATCTGCATTCGGAAAGTGGAGAGGGGATATAAAAATTAAAAGGTTTAAATGGGACAGGAAAAAAAAAGGGGGAATTAAAAAAAATTTGTGGACTTTATTATTAAAGGTTTTTGCAAAAATTTGGTTTTTAAGTTTGGAAAAAACAAATTTTTCCCAAAAAGTATGGGAAATCCTTGGTTTTGGTAAAAAAATTTTGGGTTTTTTTTTTTAAACAAACTCCGGTTACCCCATTTAAAAGGCCGGGTTTTGGGGTACCTTTAAAAAAAAATTTTGGAAAATTAAAAAATAAAATTTTAGTTTGGGGTTAAAAATTCCCTATGGGGTTGCAAAGGGCCCCTTGCCTGCCCCCCCTTTTAAGTAAGGACCTAAAATTAGGGGGTTTGTTTGGGGTTTAAAGGGGAAGGAAAATTAAAGGGGGAAGAAAGGGCCTTTTCCTGGCGGGGGTTCCCTTTGGTTTTAAAGTTTTAGTTCAAAGGGAAAAAATTTTTTTTAAAGGATGGTAAAATATAAAAAAACCCCATACCTTATAGGGAAACCCCAGAAACCAAAATTTTGGCAGTTTTAAAAGGGGGAAAAATACCTCCCCTGGGGGTGGGGAAATAAAACAACGGCCTACCCTTGGGGGTTTCCCCCAAGCAAGGACCCCCCATCCCCCCTAGGGGGGTGTCAAACCCCGGGGGGGTTTAACCCACCACCAAAACCTTTCCAGTGACTTTTTCAAGGTTTTTATTTTTTAAGACCACACCCTACCCCCCTGCACTGGGTCAAGACCCAGTAAACCACCCCCAATACCTTACCCTGCAGCTGGGTCAAGCCCCAAAGACCACCCACTACCTCCCCTGCAGCGGGGTTTCAAAACCTTAAGACCAAAACCACTACCTACCCGCAGCGGGAGTCAAGCCCCTAAACCCCACCACTCCCTTTCCCTGAAAGTTTGTCAAACCAGAAGCCCACAAAAAAAAAACCCTGGCTGGCCCAAAGACCGAAAAAACCACCCCCTTTCCCTTTGCAGCGGGTCAACCCCCAGAAAGGGGACCAAAAACCCCTAACCTCCCCTGCAGCGGGGTAAAGCCCCAGTAAGCCCACACCACTACCTCCCCTCAGCTGGGCAAGACCCAAAGGGCCAAAAACCACAAAACCAAACCCTGCAGCGGGGTAAAGATAAAAGCCTACCATACCTACCCTGCAGTGGGCCCAAGCCCCAAAAAAGCCCACCCCACTAAAACCCCGAGTTGGGTCTGAACCCTTTTAAAAAATTTCCTATTTCCTTTTTTTAAGGAACCCGTTGGGAACAAAACCTTGGTGGGTTCCCTTGGCCCCACCATCCCAAAAAGGAGGCTGGGAAAGCCCAGTGGCCCCCTCCACCCGGCTGGGTAAAAATTTTGGCCAACCAAAACCTTTCCCCTGAAGGGGGAAAACCCTTTGCCACCCCCTTTAATGGCGGGAAAAAAAAGCCCAAACTAAACGAGGTTTGTTTGGAGCGAAATGCGTTAATATATTCCCCTTTTTGGCGGGTTTTTGGTTTAAACCCTTGGGCCACCCCACTTTTTTCCTCCCGGGCGGGGGAAACCCCAAAGACCCCCCCCTATTACCCTTTGGCTTAAACCCCTTGGCCCCCATAAAACCAGGCGGGCGGGGGAAAACCCAAAGGGGCCACACCATTCCTATAAACTGGTAAAGGCCCCGAAACCCCCCTTTTCCTTGAAAAGAAAAGCCCCGGGCGGCCAAACCATTTCCTACCCCCCAGGGGGTCAAGCCCCAGAAGACCAAAAACCACTACCCCCCTTGGGCAGCTAAGTCAGACCCAGCAAGACCACCCCAAACTACCTCCCCTTGCAGCGGGGTTTTCAAGCCCCACAAGACCCACCCTCCCTTTTACCCTGCAGTGGGTCAACCCCCCCAGAAAAACCCCCTCCCAAACCCCTTTTACCCTAGCGGGGTTAAAGCCCCCAGAAGACCACCCCAAATTCCTACCCGAAAACCCTGGGTAAGCCCCCGGCAAGACCACACCATACCTCCCCCTGCCGGGTCCAAGACCCCCCAAGGGACCACACCACAACCAAACCCTGAACTGAGCCCAAGCCCAGCAAGACCACACCATACCTCCCTTTGCAGCAAATCAAGACCACAAGACCACACACTCCCAAACCCTGAAATTTTGTCAAGACCCAACAAGACCCACCATTTCCTACCCTGCGGGGGGGGTCAAAGACCCAGAAGACCACCACCAAACCAAACCCTGACGGGGGTCAAAAACCAGCAAAAACCCACCCCAACCTCCCTCCCCTGAAAGGGGGTCAAGACCCGGCAAGACCACCATTTACCAACCCTGCGCTGGTAAAACCCCCGCAAGACCACACCACTACCTCCCTGCGGCTGTGGTCAAACCCAGCAAGAACCCCACTCCCCTCCCCTTTGCAGCAAAGCAAAAACCCCAGAAAGGGACCACACCATACCTACCCTCCCAGTTGTGTCGGCCCCAACAAACCACACCATTCCCTACCCTGCAGCGGGGTCAAGACCCACAAACCCCCACCCCACTACCTCCCTGACTTTCAAACCCCAAGCCAAAAACCAAACTACCTCCCCTGCGGGGGTAAAAGCCCCAAACAAGACCACCCCACTACCTACCCTAAAGCTAAATAAGACCCACAAACCACCCATACCTCCCCTGCAGAGGTTCAAGCCCCAAACAAACCCACCATTTACCTCCCCCCCGGGCAGCGGGGTTCAAGACCCAGCAAGACCAAAAACCACTACCTCCCCCTGAAAGGGGGTCAAGACCCCAAAGCCCACCCAACTACCTCCCCTTTTGCAGCTGGCAAAACCCAGAAAGCCCAACCACAAACCTACCCTGCGGGGGTCCAAAAACCCAGAAAACCCAACACCACTACCTACCCTGCGGGTGGGTAAAGACCCAAAAAACCCACACCACTACCTACCCGGCAGTGGGCCCAAGCCCCAAACAAGCCCAACAACCACTCCCTTTCCCCGGCCAGGGTTCAAACCCACAAAACCAACCACTACCTCCCCTGAAAGGGGTCAAGACCCAAAAGCCCAAACACCACTACCAAACCCTGCACTGGGTCCGACCCAGCAAAAACCACACCACTATTTCCCCCGGAAATTCAAACCCGCGACCACACCACTACCTACCCTGCACTAATAAAAGACCCAGCAAACCACCCACTCCCTTTCCCGGCGTGGGTAAAAGACCCAAAAAAGCCCAAAACCACTACCTACCCTGCACGGGGCCCAACCCCCAAACAAGACCACACCACTACCTCCCCCTCAGCGGGGGCCAAGGGACCCAAAAAGGGCCAAAACCACTACCTACCCTCAGCTGGCCCAGCCCCAGCAAGACCAACCACTACCTACCCTGCAGCGGGTAAAGGGAACCCAAACAAAACCACCCACACCTCCCCTCAGCTGGGTCAACCCAAACCATGACCCACACCACTACCTACCCTGCGGCTGGGCCCAAGCCCCAAACAAAAACCACACCCTACCCCCTCAGCGGTAAAGGGCCCCAAAAAAAACCAAACCACTCCCCCCCCCTCTGCAGCGGGCCCAAACCCCAACAAACCCCCCAACACCCCTTCCCGGAACTGGCAAAAACCCACCCAAACCACACCCAAACATACCCTGCAGCTGGTCAAGCCCCCAAAAAAACCACACCCTACCAAACCCTGCGCTGAGTCAAAAAACCCCGGGCAAGACCACACCCCCTACCTCCCCCTAAGGAGTCAAGACCCCAAACCCCATAAACCATGGCCCTTAAACTAAACTATGCTCAATGTTACCCCAAAAATGTTTAAAAAATAAATTATGTTTTTTGAATTTTCTTAGAGACCCTGTTCCAAAATTGTTTAAAATTCTTTTCTTTTTTTTGATTCCCCAAAATTTCTTATGGGGAAGTGGTTCTTAAATAAAAATGGGCACCCAAAAAAGATAAAATCATCACTTCATCATAAATTTTTGCACGACCCCTTTAAATTATCAGGTTCAATACCCAAAATAATTTGAACGTCAACTGTGAATTTTTTTTTTTTAAAAAGGGAAACCCCAAAAAGATCAAAACATCGCTTTTATTACTAATTTGAGTTGTATTTTTTGGGAGGGGGCAAAAGTTGTTTTTTTTTAAAATTAAAAATGTGTTTTTTTCACAAGACTTAAAAAATCCGGGAAAAAAAAATTCAGGGGAAACCCAAATAAGATCTTTTCTGCTTCAGGGGAAGAATTTTGGGAATTCACTCCTGGGGGATTGTAATTTTTTATGAATAAAATTTTTAAGACGTGGGGGGCTTCATGCCCCACGCAATGGGAAATTTAAACAATAGCAAAAAAACCGGGGTAAAAAGGGGGGGGGGCGGGAATCCCCTAGGTGAGTCTTTAAAACAAAAAATCCGTAGGTCCCTTTAATTCAGGAGGGCTGGCCATAAATTTCACCCCCTCCCGACATTTGTTGGTGTGGGAACATTCCACAAAAACCTTTTTTAATTTTTTTTTTATTTTTTGTTTTTTTATATATTTAAAGGTAAAAATTTTACTTTTTTAAAAATTTATACATAATTTTTACGGGGAATATGTTAGGGGGGAATTTACAGGGGAATGTTTTAAGAAAACCCTAAAAGGAGAACTTTTGAAAGGGTTAAACTAATTTGGGGGTTTGGGGGTTAAAGGGGGGACATACAGAGGGGGGTTTTAATGGGGAAAAAAGGAAAAAACTTAAAAAGGGGAAGAAAAAAGAAATAAGGTGAAAAAAACCCAGTAAATTTGGGGATAGTTAAAACTACATTTTGGAAAGGGGGAAGGTGATAGGAATTTTTTTACTTTGGGGGAAGGGTTAAAATGTGATGGGTTAAATTTTACATGTAAAGGTTAATTTGTTTGGTAAACCCTACATGTAAAAGGTAAATTTTGTTAGGGGAACTAATTTTTAAGGGGAATGGATAGGTAAAAACGGAAATGTAATTTTTTAATTGTAACTTCAAATAAGGGGGTGAAAAGGTTTAAATTTTTCAAGGAAAGGGTTTAAAAGGGAAAATTTTTAAAAGTAAAGGTGTAAATTATAAAATTAAAAGTAAAGGGGTAATGTAAATCTTAAGTGAAGGTTTAAATTTTAAAAACTTCAAAGGGGTTTGTAAGGAAATTTCATGTAAGGGGTGTAAGTGTAAATTAAAGGGTAAAAGGAGTAAGGGGTAAACTTTCGGGGGAAGGAGTAAGGGAAAAACTAGGTGAAAAGTGAACAAACGGGGAAGGTGAAAGGTGAACGGCGGGGTGAAATGAAATCACAAAAAACAAGGTAAAGGGTGCACTGGGGTTGCGTCCTGGACATTGAAAAAATTTTGGTGATACCTTTTAAAATTTCCCCACACGCAATTTTTCAAAAGATTTGTGAATTTTAAAATTGGTTTTCCCCGGGTTGAAAACTTTTAAAAATTGAAAAACTAACGATGATCGGGTTTTTTTCGGACTGATTGTTGAAAAGGTTGGAAAAATGCTGAAAAATTGCTTTAAAGCAAAATCAGGTCCCCAGTAAATTACCAAAATTTAACCAAACTTTTATTTACGATAAATACCCCAATGGATAAAACAGTTTTAATAAAAATTCACGATGAAGCCCTTTTAACTGAAAAATTCCCCACACTTTAAAAGTGGTGTTTTTTCAAGGGTATAAAAGAATTTGGTTTTTTTTCTTCTTTTTTATAACAATTTTCTCACTTTTAAAAAATGTTGTTCAATTTTAAAAACCCAAATTGCCTGAAAAACGGAAAATGAGAAACTGGGCCTCATTAACACTGTTTAAAACATGTTTTTCCCTCAAAAATACACACTGGGCCCTCTTTTCAAACAATGTAATTGTTTTTTCCTTACTAAATTCCGTAAAAACCTTTAGATTTTTTATCTATTTTTAACCCTTTTTATCAATACAAATTTTAAGGTAAAAAGGAAATAATTATTTTGATCTTTAAGGTTTTCCTTATAAATTTCCCGCAACCTTTATGAATTTTTTTTAAACTAATTCTTTACATCAACATTTTTATAAAGGGTTTAACACAGAAGATAAAAATAAGGGGCGCCAAAAAGTTATTTTACCAATTAAAACATGCTTTAAAAATTAAAACCCAAAAATTTAAAAAAATTGGCCCCCCTTTGGGGTTTAAAAGGACAATTTTTTTTTGGGCCCGGGGCTCACATTCCCCCGGGTGGGGGGTTAACGGGGGGGATTTGTTCCCCCTTTTCTGTAATTACCCCGGTTGATGGAGTTAAAATATTTGTTTTCAAAAAAATTTTTTGGGTGCCCCTTTGGGAACTACATTTGGAAGATTTAAAGGTGTTTTAAATTTTTTTTCAACAAAGTTGGTTAACGCCCCCCTCAAAATGGGGGGGTTTCCCCTTAATTTCCCCTTTAAAAATCCCTTGTTTTTGGGGGTTCCCCGGGCTCTAAAATTCCCCCCTAAAATCCCGGTTTTTTGGGGTTCACACTTTTTAAAACTTTCCCCCTCAAATTAACTATGAACGATCAGTTTTTTTTCTTCTGGATATAAAAATTTTTTTTGGGTTTGGTTGTGTGAAAATCTTTAAATTACACATTTTCCCAAGGATTTGTTGAATATGATTTGGGTGTTGACAAAACTGTTTAAAAGGTTTTTAAAAAGGTTTTTAGAAATTTTGGGGGGGAGTTTTTACGTTTTAAACACGGGTGAATGTGTACGTGGTATAAACCTTGGTAAAAAATCCGAAAAATTTTGGTTTAGAAAGACACGTAAAAAAAACACAAGGACATATTTATTAAAAAACTTTTTTCCTTTGCGGGACCTTGTTTCACTTTTTAAATTTACAAGGTTAATCGACGGGTATATATAGCGAGATTTATGTAGGGGACGCTAGTGACCTAAAGGGAGGCTATTTTGGGGGATGAGGGCCCCGAGAAACAAATGGATCAGGGTGACTCCGGGTTTTTGCGGGGGAAGGGGGTTTTTGGCCTATAAATTCGGGTATACTAATTTTTTTAAAATTTTTTGGGGGTTTCCAGGGGTTCTTTCAAAATTGTTTTGGTGACGGGATTAGGGGGGTTTTCCTAGTCCCCCGTAGAAAAAATCACTTTGGGGAATTTTTTTTCCATTGTTTTAAAATTATAATTTACAGGGGTAAGTTTGGGTCCTGCATGATTTTTTTTAAATTTTGGCCCCAAAGGGGAATCTATATGGGTATATATTTTTATAATATAATAATATATAAAATTTTATATAAATTTTTATTTTTTTTATATTTTTAGATAGTTTTATTATATATATATTAAAAAATATTTTATTTTTAAAATATAATCAAAAACACTTTTTCACGAAAGGCTTGCGGGGAAGTCCAAGCCCTCCCCACAACACCTCCTTTTCCCCCTCCCCCCCAACCTTTTTTCGAGGACGACCCCCAATCCCCCCTTTTTCCTTTTCCCTCCCAGTTTTTACGCTCTCCATGCCCCTTCTACTTTGACCAATTCTTTTAAAATAGACCCAAAACCCCCTAAAAAAAACCCTTTTTCATATTTAATAAATATTTATATATATTTTATTATAATTATTAATTTTTATTTTCTATATTATTATATATTAATTAATATATTTTTATATATATAAAAAGGGGCGCTGTACTTTGGGTTTTATTTTGGTTTGAAAAATTTTTGGGGGGCCAAGACAAACCATTTTGAAACCACACAAAGCTTGCAAAGTTGCATCAGTAACCCCAAAAAAATTTGGGGGGTTTCATTTTGGGCGGGAGGAGATGACCCCAAAAATGGGGAACTGTACTTTTGTATAAACCCAAAAGAAATTCATTCAACAAAAAGCTAAAGATCGCAAAATATATATAGCCAAATATTCCTTCGGGCAAAAAGGGTTCCTGCCCCACACTCTAAAGATTTCCGGGTTTTTGGGTGCCACCCTGGATTTGGGCAAATTTTTAAATCGATTCGGTAACCATTTTGATTCAAAGAAAAGGGAAAGTAATTTAGGGAACCACCAAAAAAAGGGGACACCCCAAAACCTTTTTCACCAAGTTGAGCTTAAATTGTTTGGGGTGATAAAACCTTTAACCTTTTCCCCAAAAGAAAGTGCACAGTTACTTGGCTCTGACAGAAAACCCAACAAGGCTTCTAGCTCCGGGAACAATATTCGTTTTGGGGGGGGGGTCCCTTTCAATCTTTGGAAGGGGAAAATTCACCAGTTGGGAAATTTTCTTTGGGGTTCTTTTTTCCAAATTTTTCCCTTGTCCCTTATTAAACCCACTTTGGGGAAAGTCTCAAAGCAAAATTGAATGGAGACCCTTCTTTGATTCTTCAAAAGAAGTTAAAGGGCGTTGTACTTCCAACAAGGGCCCAACACGCTCCCATCTGTGCCCAATTTGGGCCTTAGTGTCCAAAAATTGTCAAAAAAGCCCGAAAAATTACGAAGCGCAATTTTCTCCCAATCAAGTACCAGAACCCAAAAAAGTTTTCTCATTTGGGGGGTGATTTAAAAGGGTTTAGGGCTCCCCTACTAAAACTTAAAGGGGGGGTTACCCCCCAAGCTAAAATTACACAGATTTTTGCAAAAGAAATTTGACAAATGCAAATCGGGCGAAATTTACCCCCAAAAAAATACGGGGCTAAAGGGAAAAAGGGGAAAGTGGGGGAGATGGACCCTTTCAATTTTCCAAACCCAAATGGGAACAAAAAAGAGTAGTTTTCAACAGATTTTTAAATCGGAGCTGCCATAGGGAAAGGCTCTGTTCCAAAAAGGAAACAGTAGCCCCCCATTTTAAATTCCTTACCAATATCAGCCCAGACAAGATTTTACCCCCCAAAAGAAACCGGGTTTTCCCCCCTTTTGCGGTGAAAAATGGGGATCGCTTGAGGCTGTCATCGCTGGGGAAACCGCTTTTTAACCCTTAAAGGGAAGAAATAAAAAAAGTTTTTCCAGGGGGGGGAAAAGGGTAAAAAACCCATGATTTTCAATAAAGGAAAAAATTTTCCAAGTACTCCTTTAGGGAAAACCCGGAGGAGATAAACTAGAACAAGTATACTACAGCCCTCTGGCCAAAAATTTAAGGGGTAAAATAATTTAAGGGACACGGGTAGTGGGAAATTTTTCTAAAGGTTTTCTCACTTTTCAAGGATCAAAAACAGTGCCACAAATGGGCAAGTGCAAAAAAAAAGGGGGATAAATGGAAATTTGAGAATTTTGGGGAAAAAAACGAAGAGGGGCCAACCCAAAAATGAGATCCTTTTCAAATCACTTTTTTCTCCCCTGGGCGGGAAACTGCTGTACTTTAACATCTCCATTAAAAAGAAGGTGAAATTGCAGATCTAGAGAGTTTAAAAAGAGTTTCCTTTTTATGCAAGTAAAAAGGGTTTCGGGCCCAATTTACCTTAACTATTTTGGGAACATTTGGGAAAAGCCTTGACTTGCATTTCTTTGGGAACCCCACGGGGGGAGAGTTTAATCAAAATTTTCTAAAAATTGGGGAAAAAATTCCGGGAAGAAGGGTCCCCAAATCTGCACACAGAAATTTTCCTCCCACGAAAGAAAAAGACTGGGCAGGCGAAGGGCCAAAATGCCCCTAATTAAAATTTGGGGGCGCCTTTTGGTAAAATTAAGGGGGGAAAAAACCTTTAAGTGCCCCCGGGGGCCCAAGACTGTTTCAAAAACCTCCCACCCGCATTGGGGGAAATTGCTAATAAGCCCTGGCTGCCTTCAAGAGGGACGGGGGACAGATACCTAAAATTTAAAGTCCCGGATCACCGGGCTTTTGGCTCGTACGTTGGACGGGCGCGCGCCAGCGTAAAAGCCCCGGGTTTATCAGGCCCTTTATCCAAACCCGGGGGGGGCCCCGGGGCATGACCGGGCCTCGGGGGCGTCGATCCCCGGAAAAAACTTCCCCGGTAAACCCCCGTTTTACCTTTTTTTTGTGTCTTTGGGGTAGTAAAGGGAAGACAGCCAGCATATGAACAAAAAATAATGACCACCGAAACCCGGTTTTCCCTTTCCCTGAAATCACGAAATTGAAAAACTGTGCCACTATTGGGCCCCCAAAAAAAATTCTGCTGCCCCCACTCCACATCAAAAAAAGGGGGTTAGGGAAAAATTTTTTTAAGGCCTTGAACAAAATGGAAAATGCTTTTCAAGTGGGGAAAAGGCAAGAAAAACCGGAATCTTTTTGGGGCCCCCCAGTTCGGGAATTTATGAAGGGGCAAGCATTTTGGAAGCATTTGAGGTGTCCGATGAATGTTGGGGTTTTCAATTTTAAGCCCAATTTCCACAACTTCCTGGGAAACACGCTCCCCGAATATGAAAAAAATTATTCCCAAAACCTGCTTTTTAAGTTTCCAAAACGTTTTGGGCTAGATGAGTTTTTTAAGAAAACACCCTTTTTTCAAATCACTTCTTTACTAATTTTTTAAACAACAATTTTGGGGACTTTCAAGTGAGGAAAAAAAGGGACCGGTTCTATCAATTTTTTTTGCAAACCCTTGGAAAACTTGATATCAGGAAAAAGGGGAAAGTTTAGATGAAAGGCGATTTGCTGGGCATTGAAAATTAAAGGTCTCGGGTGCACAGCACAAGCGAAAATTAAAAAACGGACCTCCTTTCCCTTTTAAATTTAATATTAGGCTAACCATTTGGAGCATTATTTTTAAAAAAATAAAAATTTTTTTTGATTCAGGGTTTATTTTGGGAAATTTGATGTTCTTATACCTAAAAGAATGTGCTTTTTTGTGATTTACTTGCCCATTTTTTTTAAAAATTAAATTTTTTAAAAATTTCCCTTTTTTTTTATCATTAAATTTTCATTTTATTCAAGATCCCTTTCGTGCTAGAGCAAAATTTTTTTTTGATATTTTTATGGGGCAGCCCACAAATATTTAAGAACGGGAACCAAAGAATAAAAAAAAAATTAAAAACATTTCCCAAAAGCGGGCCGTGTTAAACAGTGTGGAAGACACTGTTGTAGAAGGTAAAGGGGGGAAAATTTGGAAAATGCTTGAGTAAAATTTTAATGTGGGCCTTTAAAACCCCACCTCCGCAACCAAAAGCAAAAATGTCAACAACACGGGAAAATAAAAGCCCAAAAGTACAGAAACCCCGAAAAAACAAATACAGTAACTTAAGTAAAACAGAAAAGAATTCCCACTGTAACATGCAAAAAGTTATACTAACTAAAATGAAAGAAAAACCAAAAAAAAAGCAGTACAAATAACACAGAAACTAACATAAAAACACAGGAAAAAAATACTGTAACCCTACAAGAAAAGTACCCTTTTCAAAAGAGAACGGTTTTTGCTGAAAAAACAAATACCTCACAGGAAATAGAGCAAGATAATAATACATAAAACAGCAGTATTTAAAAAAAATTTTAAAACTAGAAAAGTACCTTTATAATTAAAAAAATAAAACAACCCCAAAATTTCGGGGAAATAAAGGGAAAATATAGCATACAGCAGTACACAAGTAACACCAAAGAAAAAATACAAAAAGACACTATCAAGCAGGAGGGGGCCACCTGTTATGGTCATCCAACAAAATAAGCAAGACTTTTGAAAAATCACTACTGTCTGGCTTGGCCTGGTTGCTAGTATCTCTGGGAGGTTTTTAAAACACTACCACCAGATATGTAGGCAAACTAAAAAATTAAAATTTACCCGATGGGAAAAAACTGGGCCCCACCTTCATCCTTATGTTTTTTTGGAAATGCGATGATATTTGAATTTCACAGACTTAAAAAAATAACATACTGCCAAAAAATTCTGCAAAAAATACCCTGAAATGGCCCACCCAAAATTTTTTTTTAAATTTCAAGCGTTTCAACTGTGACCCCAATTCATACTAAATAAAAATCAATTTTGGTTGTAAATAGATTAAACATTTTAAAAAGTTCACTTAAAATAATTTATTGTCGCTAAAAACCTGTTTTTTTATCAAAAATTTCAATTTCAGGGCACTGGACCCATTACATGTCGGTGAAATCTTTTTACTACCACCCCCACAGATGGGGATGTAAGCATAATAAAGAAATTAAAAATAACTGACAGCCGGGGAGACACAACTCATAAACATTTCCCCTGCAGCTCCACAACATTTGTACATTGGAGCCTTGTCTTCCTAAAATTTCAAAATGGGTAAAAGTTTAAAATAAAAAAATCTTTAAAAAAGTATTTGTTATTTAAAGGGTTTTGAGGTTATGTTTTGATTTTGAAAGGGTTAAAAAGAGTTTTTTCATGCATTGAAACTTTTTTTTATGAGGATAGACTGAAGACACTGAACTTGCACTCTCTTTGAAAAACATTTGAATTAGGGGGGTTTTTGAAATGTAAAAATGGGGAAAACGGGGAAAAAAAAAGGGGGTATAAACGTGTTTAAAAATATTTGATAAAAAAAAGGGGCTCCCAGCAATAGATAAATTGGGGGAAAATAATTTTGCCCAAAGGGGTGTAGATGAGTAGAACTCTGAGTAGCTTTAAATATAGTTAGGACATAAATTGGGTTAAGTTTTGACCTGCCTAACTGCGCTATTAGATTACTGCGGTGTTAATTATTTCGCAAACCCCAAACCCAAGCTGAAAAAAACCCTTTTGTAACCCTTTTTTAAAAAAAAAATTCCCCGATGGGTTTTCATCATTTTGCACGCAAAATTTTTTAATAAAAAAGCATTTTACAATTAATTTTTACAATTTTGTATAATTAAAACTGTAAGCGGAAATGTTTTTTGAGCTGTAATTGGCCGGGGTGGCCCCAAAATTTTATACTGGTGTTTATTGGTAGTCTGGAAATTTCAAAGGATGAAATCAAAGTTCTAAGAAAATAAGGCCCAATTTAAAAAAGATAAGAATTTGCAACCCAAAGGGAAAAGCTAAATTTTTTCCTTCGTAAGATTATATTATTTAAAAAAAACTGCTGTCAAATACTGACCTTTAGAATAAAGTGATTTTACTTTTCTTAATCTTAATTCCCTCCCCCACGTCCCTTTTTTTTCAAATTTTTTAAAACAAAAATTCAGCCCGCCTTTGGATTTTTCCAGGGGTAAAAAACAAAAAAATAAATGATTTTTTTTGAAAGGTTTATAAATCCGGGATTTTTTTATATAAAAAGTTTAATTTTTTTTTTAGAAAATGTTGAAAAAACGTTTTTAAAGGGTTGGGAAAAATGCAATAAAATACGTTTTTGTTTTTTTTTCAATATTAATCAAATTTAATTTTTCATTTTTTTAAAAACCCCCGTAAAATTCCCCCCAAAAAAAGAATGTTTTTTGTTGAACATTTTTATATATTTTAAAAAAAAAACGGGAAAAGGCATTAAAAAAAAACTGAAAAAAAAAGTCTAAAAAAGGTATTTTATTGGGATATTTCCCACGTTTTTTAGAGGTTTGAAAAATTTTCTGACAAAAATTTAATTTTAAAATAAAATGAAAATTATAAAATTTTAATGGGTTTTTCCTCTTTTTCGTAGTTTTAAAAACTTTAACCCCCGAGGAAAAGAACACAAAATAAGAACAACCCTATTACGACTCCCATCAGAGAGGCTGGGGTGGGAAAAAACACCCCCGTGAATTTCTGCCCGAGAGGGGGGGAGTGGGAATAACACCACCCTGAATACTGCAGAGAGGGGGAGTGGGAATAAACCACCCTGACTACCCGTCAGAGAGGTGGAGTGGGAATAAACCCCCACCGTGAAATACTGGGCGAGAGGCTGGAGGGGGGAATTTAAAACCACCGTGACTACTGGTCAGAGAGGAGGAGTGGGAATTTTCCCCCACCTGACTACTGTCAGAGGGGGGCGGGGTGGGAATAAAACCCCACCGTGGCTACTGTCAGAAAAGGCTGGAAATGGGGGAAAACAAACCCGTACACTGTCAGAGAGGCTGGAGTGGGAAAAACACCCCGTGGCTTTCTGCCCGAGAGGGCTGGAAATGGGGAAAAACAAACCCACCGTGGTACTGCCGGGAGGCTGGATTTGGGGAAAAACCCACCGTGGCTATGTCAGGGGGGGGCTGGGGTGGGGAAAACCCCAAAAGTGGCTAATGTTAAAAGGGGGGCTGGAGTGGGAATAACACCACCGGGGGTACTTTTAGAGAACCTTTTTGTAATTTCACAAGAATTAAAAAAATAATTTTAAAAGGAAAAAACCCCCTAATATTTAAAACAAGGGGTTTAAAAAAAAATAAAAAATTAAAATAATAAAAAAAAATAATAATTAAAATATAATAAAAAATTTGGACAAATGTCAGGGCCCCGAGTTTTTTTTAAAAAACCCTTTCAAAGTGGGGGCCAAATGGGTTTTAAACCCCCCCCCTGCCTTGGCAGGAGGCTTAGGGGGGGAACCCCCCTTCCCCACTTAAACCCAGGGGGCCCGCCATGCCTTCCCCCTTTCCCCCCCTCTCCCCAAAAATTTTTTCCCCCCTTCCCCTTCCCCTTTTTTCCCCGTTGGCCCCAACCCTTTAAAGGCTGAAGGGGGAAAATCCCCCCGTGCCCCCGGAGTTTTTTCCTTTTCCCCAAAATTTCCCAATCAAAAATTAAATTAATAAATTATTTCCCCTTAAAAAATTTTAAAATAAAAAATTTTGGAAAAAAATTTTTAATTACCCAATCTTTAATCTAGTAAATTTGGGCCTTCCCCCAAGTTTATCCGGGAATTCCCAACCTTGCCCCGGTGGGGCCCTTTACCCTTTAAGGTCCCCCCCCCCGCCTTCCCCATTCCCGTGTTCCCCAATTTCCCCCCCCAGTCCCCCTTCCCACCCCTTTAGTGCCTTCTCATCTTTCCCTTTCTCTTCTACTTAAACCCCTTTGGTTTTTTTTATACCCTTCCCCCCGCCCCCCCTTTCTCCCCGCCCGCGGCCTCTTTCCCCGTTAGACCCAGGGGAATTGTGGGGCCGGAAGGGTTTTCCCCTTTTACTTTAAAAGGTTGTAATTTTCTAAATAAATATGTTAAGGGGGTTCAGGAAATAAGGGAATCCATGGGTTGGCCAAGGAGGGGTAAATTTGACTACGGAAGTTAGTAAATCTTTTAATTAATGTTTCCCCAAAGGGGTTTTTATCCATGAATTGTTGCTCCCCCGGAATGTTTTTCTCCCCTAGATATCAAAAATTATAAAATAATAAAAATTAACAAAAATAAAAACAATAAAAAAAATATAATAATAAAAAAAAAATAATAAAATAAAATAATAATAATAATAATAAAATATATTTTTTGCGACCACTGTCAGCCTCAGATTATCTCTGAATTCCAGACCTTCCCCGGGGAGGCCAGTGTTGTCTTTAAGGTCCCCCCCCCCTCGCCTTCCCCAGGTTCATGTGTCCAGGAATTCATCCGTGGGCCCCCGGATGTCTCCCCTTCCTCACTTCCCTAAGGTCAGCCGCCTCTTCTCTCTCTCTCTCTCTCTCTTCTCTCTCTCTCTCTCCTCTCTCTCTCTCCTTACTCTCCTCTCTCTCTTCTCCTCTCCTCTCTCTCTCTCTCTCTGCCTTCCGCTCACTTCCCCTCATTCTCCCCCTCTGCCCCTTCCCCCCCAAAGGCCCTCATAGCCCTTCCCCAGGTTCATGTACCAGGAATCCATCCTTTCCCCCCGGATGTTTTCCCTTCCCCACTTACCCAAGGTCAGCCTCAACTGCTAGTATTCATGCCTTCCCAAGTTCATGTATCCAGGAATCCAATCCGTTCGCTCCCGGATGTTCCCTTCCCCACTTACCAAGGTCGGCCCCCCAATGCCCTGGGTATTCAATGCCTTCTCCAGGCTCTTTGTACCAGGTAAACCATCCGTTGGTTTCCCGGAGGTTTCCCCCTTCCAATTCCCTAAAGCGGCGGTGGTTCCCGGATAAGGTGTTTACTCAGAGAAGGGTTTGAACCCTCAGTGATGGTGTATGTGATAACTTGTCTTGTCTAGTGAGTGTCTACGGTAAGGGAGGGTCCAGGGTGTTGGTATACGGGAAAGGTGTAAGGTACACAGGAAAATGGTCCAGTAATTAATGACAGACGGGCCGGGAAAACCATAAGGTAATAGACCAGTGAAGGTGTAATGTGTACTACAGTGAAGGTGTAATGTGTACTACAGTGAAGGTGTAATGTGTACAAACAGTGAAGGTGTAATGTGTACTACATGAAGGGTAATGTGTACAAACAGTGAAGGTGTAAATGTGTACTACAGTGAAGGTGTAATGTGTACTACAGTGAAGGTGTAATGTGTACTACAGTGAAGGGTGTAATGTGTACTACAGTGAAGGGTTGTAATGTGTAACACAGTAAAGGGATTTGTAATGTGTACAAGTGAAGGTGTAATGTGTACTACAGTGAAGGGTGTAATGTGTACAAGTGAAGGTGAAATGTGACTACAGTGAAGGTGTAATGTGTACTACAGTGAAGGGTGTAATGTGTACTACAGTAAGTGTAATGTGTACTACAGTGAAGGTGTAATGGTACACAGTGAAGGTGTAATGTGTACTACATGTGGAGGTGTAATGTGAAACTACAGTGAAGGTGTAATGTGTACTACAGTGAAGGTGTAATTTGTACTACAGTGAAGATGTAATGGTACTACAGTGAAGGTGTAATGGTTACTACAGTAAAGGGTTTGTATGTGTACTACAGTGAAGGTATAATGTGTACTACAAGTCTTTATATTAATTTTTTCATCTAAATTAAGGATAACCAACTTATTTATCACTTACAGATAAGAGTTTCACTACTTTTTCTGGCATTATTCTGAAACTAATTTTTATACAACTGTTGGACATAAAATATAGAACAAATTGTTATCTTAAATTATATTTATAATGTTCGACTTGGTGAGATTCAAGAGAGTGAATACTGACTTGTACCTTTATGTGCAAGCCAAATAAGTGGCCATAAATAGCAATCTTTCAGGAACTTTAAGAGAAACAATGAACAAATAATGAAAATCAGGGGTTCCTATAAATTGAACAACTGAACAATGTTAAGAATGTTAATTGAAACGATAGTTGGAAAGAAATTACACAGTTGGTAAAACAAACTCTTAATGAATCGTGATGATCTTTATCATATCTTACTTGGTCAGTGTTGACATTCTTTGAAAATGTGTTTTTAAACCATGTTCTTCACTCTCTCGTTACCAATATTGTCTCACACAAAAGTGTTTATAACAATTTCTTCACCCCTCAAATGTTACCATATTGTTTTCACACTATGTGTTATAACCTGTTCTTCACTCTCACTGTTACCAAATTGTCTCACAATGTGTTAAAACCCTGTTCTTCACTCTCACTGTTACCAAAATTGTCTCACACAATGTGTTATAACATGTTCTTCAGGTTGGTAGGTAAGACACATAGGCAACAGTTAGGCAACTTTGTTCCGAAACGTTTCGCCCCACAGTAGGCTTCTTCAGTCGAAACAGAAAGTAGCAGGAAAAGTAGAGATGTGAAGACGATGTAATCAGTCCAACCCCTTGAAGTCGTAGAATTTGAGTTGTCAGTCCGCGGCCTGGGGAAAATTCATTCCATAGTCAGAAATTGAAACAAGCGACGTGCGGGGGATTTTAATATCGTTAAGACGCACTGTGGATCTTCTTTTTCTTGTTTCTGTCCAGAACCTCTGTCCAGAAATTTGGGCTTTGGGTTTGGGCCCGGGGGCTTTTCCCTTGGGGGCTTCAAAACATTTGATGATTTTTGGATTTGAGCAAGATCCCAAGAGTGAAGGGCTTTCAGAGGGGCACTTTTCCTGGGGCCGCTCTGCTAGCGTTTCAAATTCCTGGGGGAATTCACTATTTTTTTCTAATATCTAGATACATTTTGCCCCCTTGCATACACATGCAGGGGTGTACAAGGTTTTCCATCGGCCCTTCAGGGCTGCAGTGGGGGTCGTTCAGGATCAGAGAAGCAAAGTCTCAATTACTTGCCCATTTCGTCTTTCTCTTCCAAAACAATTAAGAACTCTAAATTGCCAAAGGATCCTGAACAATGATGTTATCAGGTTTGATATCTTTATTTTGTATCCTTTGTCATAACTTCTTTCACAGCCAATGCCAATTTAAAGAAAATTTCCCCATTTTTTCCCCCTGGCTCCACAGTTGGCTAAAAGTTTTCAAGAGGGGTGTTTACATTCGAAGGTGGTTACGAAGGCTGGGCCCTTTAACACACGCTCCCAGGCGAGGACACCCCCAGCTCTAGCAGTATCGCAGTCTGGAAGCTTCCGCTTGTATTTTTTGAAGAAAAATTATTTTGGTTTAAACCATTGATCCCAAGGTGAGGCCGTAGGGGGGTCACTTCCCCCCCCCAGGTTTCCTTTTTTTCCTGGGAATTAAAAGGGGCATATTGGGGAAAAACAAAAACATTTCCAATCCATGATGTGAAAAAAATTGTCAAGCAATCGAGTTTTTAAGATGTAGGAGACAGCTTTAACGCCCATTGCCTTAAAAAATTTATGGGAACCCCTTTATGCCGAAGTAAAATGAGTTTAGTTAATTTTTTTGAAAAATTATTTTATAATCTTTAAGAAAGAGTAAGAAAATTAACTTTTGGACAGGTTTGGTCTAAAAGTTTTAAAGTGTGTAATTTGGGGGGTAAAGTGGAATTTAATTTTTTTGGAAAAGTTTATGGGGTTGGGGTTAAGTGAATTTTTTTTTTAATTGAATTTGAGTAAAGGGTTCAAAAACCGACACTTTTGTTTAGCCATGGAACTCGGGGTATCTTTCTCAAACTTTCGCCACAAAAGGGCTTCAAGCCAAACCCGGGGGAAAACTTGAAGGAAGAAAATGGGGTAATCACCCCTAATTTTATATGTGGTCACCACATAGAATAAATAGGATATGAGCAGAGGTTTTTTTAAAAAAAGTAAAAACAGGAGATGTACCCCGTTGTAAGGGGAAGAGGGAATAGGTTGCCCAAAGGTTTTGGCAAGGTTTTAAAGTTTAACCCCAAAAGTTGGTGAAAAATAAGAAAAAAAAGGGTTAAGGTTTGGTGATTGGAATTTTTTGAAAAAAATAAAAGAGGAGGACCGAAGGGTATAATAGCGGAATGGGGAAATTTTCTACCCCCCACAAAACCTCCACCTCTCCGTTTCAAAATAGGTTCGTCCTCCCTTGTTTTGTTTGCCCAATTCAATGGCCGAAAGTCGTCTAGGCCGTTTTTAAAAAGTGGGGTTTATTTTGGGTTACTTCCAGTAGGTATTGTGCCTTTTTTGATTAAATTTTAAGTTGCATGTCGACAGGATTGTGCAAGAATGGTATAAACCAAAAGATAAATTAAACAGAAGTGACCTGTCTTAATCAGTGGTGACCGTATTTAAAAACGGTGGGACCTGTACTTAACTCGTGGGCCTGTATTTAAACTCAGTGGTGCCCTGTATTTTAACTCTGTGAAGAAGTGACTTGGGGCTCCCGTGGACTAAACCCAAGATGCTCTCCGACAACTTTACCAGCAGCAAGGGAAGAAATGAGAGTAGCAAAGGAGATTCGGTGACGACCGAGGAAAAAAAGAAGATCGTATGTCCTCCTGTTTTGATCCTCGGGTCAAAAAGGGGAAACTGTCAGTAGCTGGACACCATAGAACGAAGCTGATGATCAAGAAGAAAGGGAAAAGGTAGAAAGATAAAGAAGAAAGAGGCTGCGTGAAAACTTTTTTAAAAGAAACAACTAATCATTCTCCGTGCACCCGACAAAAGTGATCGATACGGGGAACGTCACACGAACGGGACCCCAAAGGAAGGAAAGAATTTGTTTTTGTTGGGATACCCAGGTTAGATACATGGATGGGGCATTCGCTTGAAGGACAGGATGGAACAGGGGGTTTGCTTTCCGGGAGCTGGGGGGGGCTTTGTTAGCCGCCCCTACAACATCATAAAACAGTAAAGAAAAAGGACACAAGTGCAACTAATGTACATTTATTGGGGGCAACTTTTTCGCTCTCCGGGAGCTTTATCAACCATTACAAAAAATACATGGACACAGGGGGGTAAAAAGGTCAGAGTGAGGTGCAATATATGAGGTAAACTTTTCATGTTCACTAGTGGTATAGAGTATAGTAGTATGCAAAAGTAATACAATATAAAAGAGCAATTTTTGTAAAAGAGTAAAAGGATAAAAAGCATTATTTGGGGTAACAAAAAAAATAGTTGGGACAAATATAGTTTGGGAAAAGAGGCAGCTTTTTTCATTTTTTCACTCTCTTTAATTGTTTTTTGTGAGTATAACAGGAAATATGTGATGGGGGGGTTTTTCGTTTTCAGGCGATTCTTCTAAGACTTGGGAGATGGTGAAGCTGCCGTTGTTTTTTTAATGTATTCGAAACAGGATCAGTGCTGATTCGAGGCACTTCGTCTGCAAAATTAGTTTCTTTGATCACAATTGGGCGTCTTGAATTTCAGAGATGTTTGGGGGAAATTTCGGTGTTGTACACAGGGGTGTTCAAGTTACGTTCCTACTGCGTAAATGTGTTCATTTAGGCAGTGTCGAGGGTTTTTTGCTTTTCACCCACGTAAATCTTGTCACAGCCTCCCCAGGGGATAGTGAAAAATCCCGCTTGATGGTTGTGGGGCTTGGATTTGGGCCCCGGTTTTAAACCCCAAAAAAGGTCTAAAAAGGCACAATCCCAAACACCACGAACCCGTCAATGCAGGAGTTTACACATACCCTGTGGAGGCTGTGACAAGATTTACGTAGGGAAACAGCAAGAAACCTCGACCCCCCCCCAAAAAACCATTTTCCTTTAGGAACGATAACTGAACAAGCCCGTTAAATTTTTAATGAAAAGGTTCAGAGAACCCACATGTTTAAAAATTAGACACAGTGCAAATCTTGGGGCTTTATTTAGGAAACTTTCGCCACAAGTGGGTTCATCAGTCCAACAAAAGAAACTTGAAGAAAAAGGAGGAGGAGGTAATGAGTCCCTCAACCCTTTATTTGATGGGTCAGTCCATCAATCTTGAAAAAGATTGATGGACTGACCACACGACCAAGGTTAGGGGCATTACCTCATTTCCTCCTTTCTTCAAGATTTCCTTTGTATGGCTGATGAAGCCACTGGTGGCGAAACGTTTCCTCAATAAAAACCCAAAAGGTTGCACTGTGTCTAATTTAAACAACGCCTGTGTACAAAAACCAAAACCACCAATCGTCTCATGAAAAATTTAGAGACCCCAATTTGTGACAAAGAAACTAATTTTCCCCAAACCAAATGCCTCGAAACAGCACTGATCGCTGTTTCGAATACAATTTAAAAAAACAAAGGCAGTTTACCATCTCCGAATTTTGCAAGAATCCCTTTTGAAAAAGTAAACCCCGCCATCACATAGTCCCCTGTTTACTACCAAAGCACATTACAGAAGGGGAACACGAAACAAACTGCCTCTTTCCAATCTAATTTTCCAACCATTTTTATGTTACCCAAGTAATAGCTTTTTTTAAACCTTTTACCTTTTACGAATCAATTGCTCTTTCACATTGTATTACTTTTGTCACTACTACTACTACTACACACCCCTAGGAACACGAAAAATTACCTCACTATATTGCCCCACTCTGACCTTTATAACCCTCTGTGTCCCCTGCATTGTTTTTTAAGGCTTAAAAGCTCCTGGAGAGCGAAAAGTTTTTCCACAAAAATTACTTTGTTCACTTTTGGGCCTTTTACTTTTCCCCTATTGTCGGAATTCTACCAACTTATTTCAATCATGAACAGTAAGGGAACAAACCTATTATTTTCCTATGCGGAGGGAGTGTGTAACAAGCGTAAAGTGAGGGTTAGTTAGAAAGTTTAGGGGCACTATGACAAAATTAGGGAAAAAGGAGGGTGCCCGTTATATGGGATTTTACCATAAAGGGTTTTGGGAAAAGAATGGGTTGTCCAAAACAATTGGGATTAATGTTGGCGGAAAAACCTGAAGGAAAAGCATTTCCATTAAAATTTACAAATGGAAAAAACTTCTATGGGCCCAAATGGATGTTTCCAGGGATGGGCTCACTTATCCGGCATGTGGGTTTCTTGCTAGCCCAGTTGAGGGGGTTGTTTTGGACTTTAAACTAGGTTATTGGATAGGGTTAGAAATGATAAATAATTATATGGGGAAAATTGCTTATGCTCTAATATTTAAAAATCCCTTTAAAAGTAACTGTCATGGGGCTACTCTGGGAATGATAATTTCAGAATGTGTAAAAACAAAGATGAATGCAAAAATTGCAGAACAAAAACGTTTATGGTATTTTATGCTAACAGTCGAAGTCAAGAAATAAAAAATTAATGAAACGTTTTGGGAGCATGTCGGGAACTTTGATATCATTTCATTAACTGAAACGTGGTATGATTTAAAAAGTCGGGTATGATTGCTGAGTGTAATATCAAGGATTAAGGTTCCCGTGAACAGTGTAAAGGGGGAAGGGGGGGGGAGTCAAATTTTTTTCGAGAAAAAAAATTAAAAGTTGCATAAAAACAGAAAAATTTAAAGGGAAAGTAACAAATCTTGTTAGGTAAGACACATATCAACAGTTAACAAATTTATTCCGAAACGTTTCGCCTACCAGAGGGGTTCTTCAGTCGAA
>NW_026480735.1:0-10335 GCF_026875155.1 Cherax quadricarinatus
AAATCCCCGCCCTACCATGATCCCCTCGTCTGCTGCCCGCCCCATTCATGAGCTATAAAAAGCCCCCAGTCTTCTTGCCTTTGCCCGGGACCTCCTCCCCCCCGATGCTGTGAACACTAACTCAAGGCCGAGGGACTGATTACCTCATCTTTTGTATATGTTCTACTTTTTCCCTTTTATGTCCTAGAATCTTTTGAAAAGCCACGGATGGCGAACGTCTACTACAAAAAAGATATCCAGTGTTGCAATTGTCTTAACTTTCTTTGTCGGTATTTTATCCCTTTCTTGCACAATTGTCAGCCCTGCAACATTGGATCTTGGTTCAGAGGACATCACAAGCCCTTCTTCGGCTGCTGCAACTAACCCCCCTTTTTGGGAAAGGGGACCTTTTCCCACTGGGGAATCCGCCTCCCAGTGCTCCCCTCGTCTGTGCCGCCCCATTCATGACCCTATAAAAAGCGCCAGTCTTCTTCCCTTTGCTAGACTCTCCTCCCCCACGATCTGTAACACTAACCCCAAAGGCCGGGGGGACTGATTCCCTCATTTTTGATATTTTTTACTGTCTTCCTTTTTGTCCTAGAATCTGTATTGAAAAAAGCCACTGGAGGGCGAACGTCTACTACAATAAAGATATCCAGGTTCCCACATGTGTCTTAACTTTTATTGTCGGTATTTATCCCTTTCTTCCCACAATTGTAGACACTCAAATCATGGAATCTTGGTTCAGAGGAATTAAAAGCCCTTTCTTCAGGCTGCTGCAACAACCCATCTCTTTGGGAAGGACCTTTTCCCACTGGGAATCCCCCCCTCCCAGTGATCCCCTCGTCTGCTCCCCTCCCATTCCTGACGCCTAAAAAAAGCGCCGTTTTTTCCCCTTTTGCCCAGATTCCCCACCCGATGCTTGAACACTAACCCCAAGGGCCGAGGGATGATTCCCTCATTTTTTGTATATGTTCTACTGTCTTCCTTTTATGTCCTAAAAATTCTGTTTTGATAAGCCACTGGATGGCGAAACGTCTACTACAAAAAAGAATCCAATTTTCCCACATGTGTTTAAATTTTTCACAAGGTAGCATGGCCTGCGTTCCTCTCCCGGCATGGTTTTCAGTAACTAGGGGAAGGGAAAAGTCCTAGACGTTGAGAGGTGCTGTGCTAGAAATGGGTAATTCCATTACCCCAAAAAAACCGGCAAGAGACGGTGGGACTCAACTGTGCGTGTACATTGGATGACACCTACCTACAAAAGAACCCGAAGGTGTTTTGTGCCTCCCGTTTCCCGGAGACCAGTGTCAACAAATCATGGGCTGGTACCTTGCTCATACCTTTGTCCCAAAAAGGATCGGAGAATTCGGAACGGGGGGCAAATGTGCACTCTGGTTTTCAAAAAGTTGGGTTTGAAAAAACACATCACAGAAACGGGGGACCCCACAGAACCCCTTCCTTTTCCAGAACACTGACCCCGGGGGAGGAAATGCCTATGATTTGGACCACGGCCCCAACCCCGGGGAGCGGATGAAGTATTCGAATGAGACTCCGTTTCATCATTTCTCCTTCCATTGCAGTATGGGAAAAAAAAGCCAAACCCTTCAGAAAAAAAAACTCCATTTTTCTTTTAGTACTTTTTTTTCGGGCTGGGGGTCCCCAGTCGTACAGAGGTAGTATATATAAATACCAGTAGTAAAAAAAAATGAATGCTAGGGGAAATAAATTATTTTGCAACTTTTTAATTGAAACTGCCGGCAAATAATTGCATCCCCGTAAAGAACCCCGCATCCCCCCCGGGGGGGGGAGAAGCACCCAGGGTAACCATGGGCCCGGGGAGGGTTGTTTTAAATTCCCCTGAAATTCTTGTTTAATTCTCCCTTTCCCCAAATTTCCCCGTGCCGAACAAAAAAATAATTCTGAAAATGTTGTTTCTCCAGCTTGGTTTACCTCTGATTACACTGGAACTGACCTAACTATTTTTTTGCACGTTTTACAGTGAGAGCCAAAGCTGCGAGCACGCTGTTATGCAAGATTTGTTGGGCCAAAATTGGCTTACTCCCCCGCAGACTGTCATAACAAATAGGGTTACACTAGCTGCCTTCACCACTAGGTTTTTATTATTTTAACGGATGCTTCCCTTCTTTCTTGTCATGAAGTTTTTTTCATTATTTTTGTTGTGTTGTTTTATTTATTTTTTTCGAAAAACAAACAGTAAACCAAGATGGGTCGTACAGCTCAAATGAAGAGCGATTTCAATAATCATGTTTTTTTCAAGAACATTAAAAAGGGCACTGTGTCAAAAAATATGTGTATTTCTTTTATCTCTATTCCCCAGAATGACACTTCAATGACATACCAAACTGAAAATAAACCACGTCAGACTTTGTCGATATTTCTACTTAATTAATCTCCGACCTTGTTAATACACGCAAGGGAATATCTGTTCTTAAAGGTAAAAAAAAAATTACATAAAATTTAGGGGCCCCTTTTTAAAAGGCTACAGTAAACTGCACTTACATTCTGTGAGCCGAAAAAAAGTTTTCCAGTAACTGAAGAAGATGAGTGATACTTATGTTTCCTCGGTTCTCCACATCACACCCCCTCAAAAAAACTTGTCGGGTTGGTTCACAAACTCCTCAACACCGCCCTTTTTACATTTAAAGGCTATTATTGAAACTTGAAATTTTTCCCTTTGCACGAATAAATTGGAGTACGAGAGGCGGCCCACGCGGGACGGAGGGCGGGGGCACACCTCCCTCCTCACGTACACCCAAAACTGACTTCTTATCTTCACTCTTTCACACGGCTTTCAATTTTTGCGAAGTCTTTCTTTATTATGTTACTATCATAAAATTTCTTTTCCATAAATTTAAATGGATCTTTAATAGATGAACATTATTTGGCAAAATATTTTCAACTCTCCCTCTCACAAACCCTTTCCCCGGAAAATCTTATATGACCTTTAAATAATTTTGGGGAACGAATCGGTGCAAAATATATTTAAGAGATCTGGAAGTAGATTCTAGTAGAAATGATAAACTAAGTTGGGGGAAAATATTTTGTGCTTAATATTTTCTTTTTTTTTATAAAAAAATAAACATTTCCCTTGGATCACTTGGACAACGAAATTGGATCCCAGTTACAACCTATACAGATGTGACAGAGTGAACAGGCAAAAGGGGGGGGTTGGCCTGTACATTGCAGAGTCACTTGTTTGCACAGAACTGCTTAATGCCTCAAATGATGTAGTGGAAGTTTTAGCAGTAAAGGTCGAGAACCAAAACCTAGTCATTGTGGTAGTCTACAAGCCTCCGGATGCAACATCCCAGCAATTCCAGGAACAGCTGTTAAAAATTGACCACTGTCTGGAAAATCTTCCAGCTCCTGCACCCAACATCTTGCTCCTGGGGATTTCAACTTAAGGCACCTAAAATGGAGGAATATAGCAAATAATATTGTTGCAGTAATAACACCAGGAGGCAGCTCTGATGAAAACTCACACTCACACGAGCTTTTAAATCTCTGCACAAAATTCAATTTAAACCAGCAAATAATAGAGCCTACTAGACTGGAGAATACACTAGACCTCATCTTCACTAACAATGATGATCTGATAAGAAATGTCACCATATCAAAAACAATATACTCAGATCACAACATAATTGAGGTTCAGACATGTATGCGTGGAGCCCCAGACCGACATAATGAGACTAGTCACGAGGGAGCATTCACCAAATTCAACTTCAATAACAAAAACATAAAGTGGGACCAAGTAAACCAAGTCATAACCGATATAAGCTGGGAAGATATACTAAGCAACACAGACCCCAACTTATGCCTAGAACAGATTAACTCGGTGGCACTCGATGTATACACAAGGCTTATTCCTCTAAGAAAAAGGAGGAGTAGATGTAAAATAGAAAGAGACAGGCGCTCCCTTTACAGGCGACGGAAAAGAATAACAGAGCGGCTAAAAGAGGTCAATATATCTGAAATGCGTAGGGAGACACTGGTCAGAGAAATAGCAAGCATCGAACTTAAGCTAAAAGAACCCTTTAGGAGTCAGGAATCGCGGGAAGAACTAAAAGCCATAAATGAAATCGAAAGAAACCCAAAGTATTTCTTCTCCTATGCCAAATCAAAATCGAGAACAACGTCCAGTATTGGGCCCCTACTTAAACAAGATGGGTCCTACACAGATGACAGCAAGGAAATGAGTGAGCTACTCAAGTCCCAATATGACTCAGTTTTTAGCAAGCCGCTAACCAGACTGAGAGTCGAAGATCAAATGAATTTTTATGAGAGAGCCACAAAATTTGATTAACACAAGCCTATCCGATGTTTATCCTGACGCCAAATGACTTCGAACAGGCGATAAATGACATGCCCATGCACTCTGCCCCAGGGCCAGACTCATGGAACTCTGTGTTCATCAAGAACTGCAAGAAGCCCCTATCACGAGCCTTTTCCATCCTATGGAGAGGGAGCATCGACACGGGGGTCGTCCCACAGTTACTAAAAACAACAGACATAGGCCCCACTCCACAAAGGGGGCAGTAAAGCAACAGCAAAGAACTACAGACCAATAGCACTAAACATCCCATATCATAAAAATCTTTGAAAGGGTCCTAAGAAGCAAGATCACCACCCATCTAGAAACCCATCAGTTACACAACCCAGGCAACATGGGTTTAGAACAGGTCGCTCCTGTCTGTCTCAACTATTGGATCACTACGACATGGTCCTAAATGCACTAGAAGACAAAAAGAATGCAGATGTAATATATACAGACTTTGCAAAAGCCTTCGACAAGTGTGACCATGGCGTAATAGCGCACAAAATGCGTGCTAAAGGAATAACAGGAAAAGTCGGTCGATGGATCTATAATTTCCTCACTAACAGAACACAGAGAGTAGTCGTCAACAGAGTAAAGTCCGGGGCAGCTACGGTGAAAAGCTCTGTTCCACAAGGCACAGTACTCGCTCCCATCTTGTTCCTCATCCTCATATCCGACATAGACAAGGATGTCAGCCACAGCACCGTGTCTTCCTTTGCAGATGACACCCGAATCTGCATGACAGTGTCTTCCATTGCAGACACTGCAAGGCTCCAGGCGGACATCAACCAAATCTTTCAGTGGGCTGCAGAAAACAATATGAAGTTCAACGATGAGAAATTTCAATTACTCAGATATGGTAAACATGAGGAAATTAAATCTTCATCAGAGTACAAAACAAATTCTGGCCACAAAATAGAGCGAAACACCAACGTCAAAGACCTGGGAGTGATCATGTCAGAGGATCTCACCTTCAAGGACCATAACATTGTATCAATCGCATCTGCTAGAAAAATGACAGGATGGATAATGAGAACCTTCAAAACTAGGGAGGACAAGCCCATAATGACACTCTTCAGGTCACTTGTTCTATCTAGGCTGGAATATTGCTGCACACTAACAGCACCTTTCAAGGCAGGTGAAATTGCTGACCTAGAAAATGTACAGAGAACTTTCACGGCGCGCATAATGGAGATAAAACACCTCAATTACTGGGAGCGCTTGAGGTTCCTAAACCTGTATTCCCTGGAATGCAGGAGGGAGAGATACATGATTATATTCACCTGGAAAATCCTAGAGGGACTAGTACCGAACTTGCACACGAAAATCACTCACTACGAAAGCAAAAGACTTGGCAGACGATGCACCATCCCCCAATGAAAAGCAGGGGTGTCACTAGCACGTTAAGAGACAATACAATAAGTGTCAGGGGCCCGAGACTGTTCAACTGCCTCCCAGCACACATAAGGGGAATTACCAACAGACCCCTGGCAGTCTTCAAGCTGGCACTGGACAAGCACCTAAAGTCAGTTCCTGATCAGCCGGGCTGTGGCTCGTACATTGGTTTGCGTGCAGCCAGCAGCAACAGCCTGGTTGATCAGGCTCTGATCCACCAGGAGGCCTGGTGACAGACCGGGCCGCGGGGGCGTTGACCCCCGGAACTCTCTCCAGGTAAACTCCAGGTAAACTCCAGGTTCGCTGAGCGCTTTCGTACCGCATCATTTATTGTCGTGCATTTGAATGATTTGTATAGATTTTTTCTCATGAACGTTATGATGAAACGACGTTTAATGAAACGACGTTAAGTGAGGACTTACTGTATAAGAAAGAATTCAGTAAACCATTAGCTGGTAAAGTATATAAAGTCGCAGTACAGTGGCTGGAATACACAAATAACCAACACTGAGGGGAGAGAAAACTTATGATAATGTTTCGATCTGACTTGGATCATTGACAAGTGACACTGAAGCTAGGGGAGAAGGCTAGACTATACGTGAGGGGAAGAAAGGGAAGAACGGAGTGGTAATTGTAGTGGAAGTAGTAGTAGTTGTAGTAATGTTAGTGTAGGGCATTGAATAGTGGAAGAATTAACAGTAGTAAAAATTGCAGCAGTGTTAGTAATAGTAGTGATGAGCTAACAGCAGTGGCAGTAGTAATAGTGATGAGCTAGCAGCAGTAGTAGTAATACCTGCTACCTGGAGTCTACCTGGAGGTTATTCCGAGGATCAACGCCCCCGCGGCCCGGTCCACGACCAGGTCTCCCGGTGGACCAGGGCCTGATCAACCAGGCTGTTACTGCTGGCCGCACGCAGTCCAACGTACGAACCACAGCCCGGCTGATCCAGCATTGACTTTAGGTATCTGTCCAGCTCTCTCTTGAAGGCAGCCAGGGGTTTATTGGTAATTCCCCTAATGCTTGGCAGGAGGCTGTTGAACAGTCTTGGGCCCCGGACACTTATGGTGTTTTCTCTTAGTGCACCAATGGCGCCCCTACTTTTAACTGCGGGTATTTTGCATCGCCTGCCCAGTCTCTTACTTTCGTAGGGAGTGATTTCTGTGTACAGATTCGGGACCATTCCTTCTAGGATTTTACAAGTGTAGATTATGATATATCTCTCTCTCCTGCGTTCCAACGAGTACAAGTCAAGTGCTTCCAAGCGTTCCCAGTAGTTACGGTGCTTGACAGAACTTATACGTGCAGTAAAGGTTCTCTGGACACTCTCTAGATTTGCAATTTCACATGCTTTGAACGGGGATGTTAATGTACAGCAGTATTCCAGCCTAGAGAGAACAAGTGATTCGAAAAGGATCATCAATGGCTTGGCATTTCTCGTTTTGAACGTTCTCGTTATCCATCTTATCATTTATCGTGGCACTGTTGTGATCCTTGAAAGTTAAATCTTCAGACATGGCCACTCCCAGGTCCCTTACATTATTTTTCCGCTCTATTGCATGGCCAGAGTTTGTAGTATGCTCTGTTCTAGTTATTATCCCCTCCAGTTTTCCATAACGGAGTAGTTGGAATTTGTCCTTATTGAACATCGTATTGTTTTCCGTTGCCCACTGGAAAACTTTGTTTATATCTTCTTGGAGGTTAACCGCGTCCTCAATAGATGACAGCCTCATGCAGATCCTAGTATCGTCTGCAAAGGATGATACGGTGCTGTGGGTTACATCTCTGTCTATGTCTGATATGAGGGTGAGGAACAGGATGGGGGCAAGTACTATGCCTTATGGAACAGAGCTCTTCACTATGGCAGCCTCCGATTTAACTCTGTTGGCCACTACTCTTTGTGTTCGATTGGTTAGGAAGTTGAAGATCCATCTCCCCACTTTCCCAGTTATTCCTTTATCATGTACTTTGTGCGCTATTATGCCATGATCGCACTTGTCAAATGCTTTTACAAAGTCTGTGTATATTACATCTGCATTCTGATTTTCTTCCAGTGCAACCAAGGCCATATCACAGTGATCCAGTAGTTGTGAGAGGCAGGAGCGACCTGCCCTGAACCCATGTTGCCCTGGATTGTGCAGTTTTTGGGAATCCAGGTGATTTGCAATCCTGCTTCTTAGCACTCTTTCAAAGATTTTTATGATGTGGGACGTTAGAGCAATTGGTCTATAGTTTTTAGCTAATGCTTTGCTGCCACCTTTGTGTAGTGGGGATATATCCGTTGTTTTAAGTGACTGTGGAATTTCACCCATGTCCATGCTTCTCCTCCATAGTGTACTTAGGACAAGTGAGAGGGGTTTCTTGCAATTTTTAATGAACACAGAGTTCCACTAGTCTGGGCCTGGGGCTGAGTGCATGGGCATGTTGTCAATGGTTTTTTCAGTCTATCGGAGTTAGGGTAATGTCGGAAATCTGGCATACATTTATGGAGTTTTGAGACTCATTCATGAAGAAATCATTTGGGTCATCGATCCTCAGACTGATTTTGGCTCACTAAACACAGAGTCGTACTGGGATTTCAGTATCACTCATTTTCTTGTTGTCATCTGTGTAAGTCCCATCTTGTCTGAGTAAGGGCCCATTACTAGATGTGGTATTTGCCTTGTTTTTGGCATATGAAAAGAAATATTTCGAATTTCTTTCAATATCACTAATAGCTTTAAGCTCCTCCTGTCTCTCCTGGTTCCTGTAAGAGTCCTTTAACTTAAGTTAGATAGTTTCCACTTTCCTGGTCAATGCCTCCTTCCGTGTATCAGATATTCTAGCACTCTTGAGGAGTTCAGTGATTCTTCGTCGTCTTCTGTAGAGAGAACGTCTTTCTCTCTCCAGTTTACTCCTGCTCTTCTTCTTTCTTAGGGGAATATGCCTAGAACATGCTTCAGCTGCCAGGAAGTTTTTATTTTATTTATTTATTTATTTATTTGAACATGATACAGAGAAGTACAAGGAATACAATTTTTAAAGTGCAGCATGCCAAAGCCCCTTGTATGCAGAGCATTATGGGCAGGCTTAAAATTAACTTAAGATTAACTAAGCAATGATATATTCAGAGGTACAAAAATTATTGTAAAACAGATACAATTTAGTACAAATGAGTATTACAAAGACAGGCCATATGGTCATTTACTGTGTTGCTGTGTAATCAGTAGAATGGAGTACCCTTTCAAGGCACTGGTTTGGATTCATGTTATTTAAGACATCTTCCCAACATGTTTCATTTATTAAGACATAATAACAGCTTTATTTCTACAAGAACATGTACGAGATATACAGTCCTAGCTGACTTCAATTACATACTACTATATAGAAAACCGCTTGCTATGCAGAGTATTTCGGGCACATTAAGTCAGTTTTGTCTCAGGTTGCGACCCACACCTGTTGACTAACACTCAGGTACCCATTTTACTGATGGGAAACATAAACAACCAGTGTAAAGAAACACGCCCAATTTATCTACCCTAGCTGGGAATCAAACCCGGACCCTCGCCATGTGAAGCGAGAACTTTAGCCATCAGGCCATAGGGCACCGTAAATGAGTGATGAGCTAGTAGTTTTGATAGTAGGAGTGATGAGCTAGTAGCTGTGATAGTAGGTGTGATGAGCTAGTAGTAGTTATAGTAGGAGTGATGAGCTAGTAGCTGTGATAGTAGGAGTGATGAGCTAGTAGCTGTGATAGTAGGAGTGATGAGCTAGTAGTAGTGGTAGTAAAAGTGATCAGTTAGTAGTAGTAGTAGTAGTAGTAGTAGTAGTAGTAGTAGTAGTAGTAGTAGTAGTAGTAGTAGTAGTAGTAGTAGTAGTAGTAATAGTAGTAGTGGATAAGGTAACAGTGAAGTAGTAGTAAGAGAGTTAATAGTAGCAGTCAGAACTGAAAAGGTAAAAAAGGAAAAGAAAGAGCGAAGACAGACCGGGGGGGGGGAGGAGAAAGAAGGTAGTAGCAGTAGTAGTAGTAATAATTGTAGCAGCAGCAGTAGTACTAGTAGCAGTAGTAGTAGTAGTACTAGAAGTAGTAGTGGTGGTGGTAGAAATAGTAATAGTGCAGCAGTGGCGGTGACGGTAGAAATAAGATTGTAGTAGAAGCAGTGGAAAACTATGAGGGTTTTGTCCCTGCAGAACAAAAAAATCGTAGGAGAGAACCCTCTACCTGGAGGGTGTTCCGGAGGTCAACGTCCCCGCGGCCCGTTCATGACCAGGCCTCCCTGTGGATCAGGGCCTGATTAAACAGTCTGTTTCTGCTGGCTGTACAGTGTACACACTCCACCTGGTGAAGAACTGGCTTTAGAAACCTGCCAGGTTTCTTCTTGAAAACAACCAGGGGTCTATCGGTAATCCCCTTACGTATGATGGGAGTTTCAGGAATAGTCTTGGGTACCTTGCACTTATTCTGTTGTCTCTCGATGTTCTCATAACAACCCCGCTTTGAGCAGTGACGGACCTACATTTTGGGGACCCTGACGCTTGAACTATTGTGGGGGTCCCTTCGCAACCCTTCTCATACAGTACACCCAAAATTTTTAAGCAATGTGGACTAAAGTCGGTTCTGGGGCTCCTCCGGGATTGGGCC
>NW_026480737.1:0-14378 GCF_026875155.1 Cherax quadricarinatus
GTTCCCTGGATCAAGAACAATGGAAGGTGACCACACTCTTTGGATCAACGAACAAGAAGGTTGATCAACACATCCCGGAATCAAGAACAATGAAGGTTGACTACACTTCCCTGGATTAAGAAACAATGAAGGTTTACCTCATCTTCCCTGGATCACGAACAATGAAGGTTGACCATCACTTCCCGGAATCAGAACAAGGAAGGTGACCACACTTCCCTGGATCAAGAACAAATAAGTTGACCACACTTCCCTGGAGAAGTACAAGAAGATGAACCACACTGTTCCGAATCAAGAACAAGGAAGGTTGTCCACACTTCCCTGGATCAAGAAACAAGGAAGGTAGACCAGCACTTCACTGGATCAAAGAACAAGGAAGGTTGACTATACACTTCCCTGGATCAAGAAACAAGGAATGTTGACCAAACTTCCAGTATCAAGAACAATGAAGGATGACCACACTTCCCTGGATCAAGAACAAGGAATGGTTGATCACACTTCCCTAAATCAAGAACAAGGTATGTTGTACGCACACTTCCAGGATCACGACCAAGGAAGGTTGACCACACTTCCTGATCAAGAACAAGGAAGGTTGATCACACTTCCCGGAATCAAGAACAAGGAAGGTTGACCACACTTCACCTGGATACAAGAACAAGGAAGGTTTACCACACTTTCCAGGATCAAGATCAATGAAGGTTGACCACACTTCCCGGGAATCAAGAACAAGGAAGGTCACTACAACTCCTGGATCAAGAACAAGGAAGGTTTACCACACTCTCCCTGGAGCCAAGAACAAGGAAGTTGGCCACAGTTCCCGGAATCCAAGAAGGGCCAAGGAAGTGTTTACTACACTTCCCGTGGATCAAGAAGGAAGGAAGGTTGAGCCACACATGTCCCTGGATCAAGAACAAGGATGGTTACCACACTTCCCGGAATGAAGAAACAAGGAAGGATTACCACACTTCCCCTGATCAAAAACAAGGAAGGTTTGACCACACTTCCCTGGATCAAAACAAGGCAGGTTACCACACATCCCTGTATCAAGACAAGGAAGGTTGACCCACACTTCCCAGGATCACGAACAAGTGAAGGTTTGACCACACATCCAGGATCAAGAACAAGGAAGGATTGACCACACTCTTCGCCTGGATCAAGAACACTGGAAGTTTGATTCACACCTTCCGAATCAAGAACAAGAGGGTATGACTAACACTTCCCTGATCAAGAACAAGGAAGGTTTGACCACACTCCCAGTATCAAGACAAGGAAGGTTGACCACACTTCCCGAATCAATAACAATGAAGGTTGACCACACTCCCTGGATCAAAAAAGGAAGGTTGACCACACTTCCCTGATCAAGACAGGAAGATTGGTCACACTTCCCGGAATCAAGAACAAGGAAGGTTGACCACACTTCCCTGGATCAAGACAAGGAAGATTGGACCACACTTCCCAGGAACAAGAACAAGAAGGTTTACGCACACTTCCAGAATCAAGAAACAAGGAAGGTTGCTACACTTCCCTGGATCAAGAACAAGGAGGTTTACCACAGTTCCCTGGATCAAGAACAAGGGAAGGTTGACCACACTTCCCAGGATCAAGAATAAGGAAGGTATGACCACAACTTCCCTGGATCAAGAAACAAGGAAGGGGTTGATCACACTTCCGAATCAAGACAAGGAAGGTTGACTTACAGTTCTCTGGATCAAGAACAAGGGGGCTGACTACATTTCCTGGAATCAAGAACTAGAAGGTTGACTACACTTCCCTTGAATCAAGAAAACCTTATACCAACATCAAGGTAACCGAACCTTCCTTCGTGAAGGTCCGGTAATGTTAACTTACTCTCTTATGCTGTCTCAACTTCTTCCCTCCACCCACCCACCCCCCAAACCTCCACCACCACCCCCCCCCAACCTCCACCACCAACGCCCACCCTCCACCACCACCCCCCACCCTCCACCACCTCCCCCCACCCTCCACCACCAACCCCCCGTGCCACCCCAGCCACCCCCCTGCCTCACTTCTTTCCCCCGTTCCTTGACTACCATTGTATCTTAACCCGCCCGTCACCTCCCCCGTCATCCCTGCCCACCACCTCTACAACTCTTTCCCTCTACCAGCACTATCAAGTAACAGCACCCCCGCCACACCTGCCACCTTCCCGCCGCGCCAGTCTTTGCCAACCCTGCCACCACCACCGCCGCCACCCACCAACCCCTGCCACCCCCCCCGCCATCCCTCAACCGTCACGACACCCCCATCCCCGCGGTCACGCCCAACCGCCCCCCCAGGCCACCACCCCCGACTTCACCCACTGCCCATCCCCAGCTCTCCACCCCTTCCTCCACCTATGCCACCCCTTTCTAAACCCCCGCCACCCCCCCCTTCCTCCACTTCCCGCCATCCCATCCGCAATCCCTGCCCCCCTCCTCCACTCCCACCACCCACTTCATAACCACCGCCCGCCTACAACCTTCCTCCTCCCCTTTCCTTCCCTCTGTCGTCAGAACAACATAAAAAAGATAAAAAAATATAATTAAAAAAAAATATAAAATTAATGTTTTAAATAAAAATATGGGGGGAATGATGGGGTATGTGAAGGAAAAAAAAAAAAAAAAATGCTTACCCCCCCCCCACCCCCCCACCCCCCCCCCCATAATTTTTTTTACTACCCGATTATGCCGTGAAATGTTATACTACCCTCACCCCGGCACTACCCTAACCCCCCACACTCGGCCGATCAGCTCTTAACCTCACCGCCCTCCCTCTTACCAAAAAACTTCTGGTCTCCTAATTATTAACTATCCTATCAATGATTATTTCCTCCCAACAAATCCAATTACTGAATACTGTCTGAGATCAATGATCAACAAAATGTACCAGTGTATGTAGTGTATTCCGGCACCAGGCTTCACACAGTACTTCTTTCTTTACACTGTTTTGTGGAGCACAGTCAACTGTCCGCGGCGGCGCCTCCTTCTTGAAGCTTATACACTGAATCACACGCACGCAATATATATATATATAAATACATATATAATATATAAGTATATATATATGATATATATATAATAATAATATAATAATATATATAAATAATAAATATATAATATATATATAATATCTATAAATATATATATAAATACTTATATAAATATACATATATATATATATATAATATAATATACTATATATATATATATATAAATATATATATATATATATAAAATATATATATATAATATATATCTATATATATATATATATATATATATATATATGTCGTGGCCGAACTAATGAAAAACTGGTCAATTAGCAAGAACTCATTCATTTAAAATTAAGTCCTTTCTAATCTTTTCTCTTATACTTTTGAAGATATATTTTTTTATCATTAAAGTTAATTTAAAAAATTTTTAATTTATTTTCTCCAAAATAAATCTTAGAAACTTAACCTAACCTAAATTAAAACACGAAACAATTTATTTTAGCCTAAGCCAACTAAATATATTTTAGATTTGTTTACAAAATTTAATACTAAACAAACCAGGAAATATATTTTTTTTTCGTTTGGTTTCGAAGATTGGGGGAAATTTTGCATACACAAATTTTCACTTGCCCTTTTGCAAGAGAACTTGCTATTTAAGCCAAATGGCAAATTCCCTATTCCCACGACATATAATATATATATATAAAAAAAATAAAAAAAATAAAAATAAAATAATTATATAAATATATAAATAATATATAATATATATATAATATAAAAGTCTGCCCAATATTAAAACTTTCAATTTCAAAACTCATTAAAATAAAATCCTTTCTGAAATTTTCCTTTTACGTTTTTAAAGCTTTTTTTTCATTCATGTTAATGTAAAAAATTTTAATTTTGCTCCAAAAAATCTTAGAAAACTTACCAACCTTATTATAAAAAGAGCAATTTTTTTTAGCCTAAAACAAAAAAATATATTTTTAAAAACGTTTACAGTAAATTTTAAAACAAACAAAACAATCAAATAATTTTTTTCCGTTAGGTTCAGAAAGATTTGCGAAATTATTGCATACACAAATTTTTTACTTGTCCTATTGCAAGATGACTTGCTATTTTAAACCAAGATCGCAAGTTCCCGCCTATTCGGCAAGACATTTATATATATAAAAATATAAAAATTTTAAATTTTATATTATAAAATATTAAATATATAATTTTATATAAAATATATATAAAAATATATATTAATATATAATAAATTTTTATATAAATAAATATATATAAATACATTTATATATTTAAAAATATATATTATATATATAAATATAAAATAATATATAAAAAAAAATATATATATAAATTTTTTTTATTATCACCGGCCGATTCCCCCCAAGGGAGGGTGGCCCGAAAAAGAAAAAACTTTCACCACATTCACTCCATCATGCTTTCCCAAAAGGGTCTTTACCTACAGTTTTTTAAAACGCAAAATTTAAAACCCCCTCCTTCAGAGTGCAGCACTGTACTTCCCATCTCCAGACTCAAATCCGGGCCCGCCGGTTTTTTTTGAAACCCCTTTTATAAATTTACTTTGCTCACACCCAACACACGTCAAGTATTAAAAACCATTTTTCCCATTCACTCCTATCAAACACGCCACGCATACATGCGGGAAATCCAAACCCCTCGCACACAAAGCCTCCTTTACCCCCTCCCTCCAACCTTTCTAAGCCGACCCCTACCCCGCCTTCCTTCCACTACAGACTGATACACTATTTGAAGTCATTCTGTTTCGCTCCATTCTCTCTACATGTCCGAACCACCTCAACAACCCTTCTCAGCCCTCTGGACAACAGTTTTGGTAATCCCGCACCTCCTCCTAACTTCCAAACTACGAATCTCTGCATTATATTCACACCACACATTGCCCTCAGACATGACATCTCCACTGCCTCCAGCCTTCTCCTCGCTGCAACATTCATCACCCATGCTTCACCCCCATATAAGAGCGTTGGCAAAACTATACTCTCATACATTCCCCTCTTTGCCTCCAAGGACAAAGTTCTTTGTCTCCACAGACTCCTAAGTGCACCACTCACTCTTTTTCCCTCATCAATTCTATGATTCACCTCATCTTTCATAGACCCATCCGCTGACACGTCCACTCCCAAATATCTGAATGCATTCACCTCCTCCATACTCTCTCCCTCCAATCTGATATTCAATCTTTCATCACCTAATCTTTTTGTTATCCTCATAACCTTACTCTTTCCTGTATTCACCTTTTAATTTTCTCTTTTGCACACCCTACCAAATTCATATACCAATCTCTGCAACTTCTCTTCAGAATCTCCCAAGAGCACAGTGTCATCAGCAACGAGCAGCTGTTACAACTCCCACTTTGTGTGTGATTCTTTATCTTTTAACTCAAGCCTCTTGCCAAGACCCTCGCATTTACTTCTCTTACAACCCCATCTATAAATATATTAAACAACCACGGTGACATCACACATCCTTGTGTAAGGCCTACTTTTACTGGGAAATAATTTCCCTCTTTCCTACATACTCTAACTTGAGCCTCACTATCCTCGTAAAGACTCTTCACTGCTTTCAGTAACCTACCTCCTACACCATACACTTGCAACATCTGCCACATTGCCCCCCTATCCACCCTATCATAGCCCTTTTCCAAATCCATAAATGCCACAAAGACCTCTTTAGCCTTATCTAAATACTGTCACTTATATGTTTCACTGTAAACACCTGGTCCACACACCCCTACCTTTCCTAAAGCCTCCTTGTTCATCTGCTATCCTATTCTCCGTCTTTACTCTTAATTCTTTCAATAATAACTCTACCATACACTTTACCAGGTTTACTCAGCAGACTTATCCCTAAAATTTTTGCACTCTCTTTATATCCCCTTTGCCTTTATACAAAGGAACTATGCATGCTCTCTGCCAATCCCTAGGTACCTTACCCTCTTCCATACATTTATTAAATAATTGCACCAACCACTCCTAAACTATATCCCCACCTGCTTTTAACATTTCTATCTTTATCCCCTCAATCCCGGCTGCCTTACCCCCTTTCATTTTACCTACTGCCTCACGAACTTCCCCCACACTCACAACTGGCTCTTCCTCACTCCTACATGATGTTATCCTCCTTGTCCTATACACGAAATCACAGCTTCCCTATCTTCATCATCATTTAACAATTCCTCAAAATATTCCCTCCATCTTCCCAATACCTCTAACTCTCCCTCTAATAACTCTCCTCTCCTATTTTTAACTGACAAATCCATTTCTTTCTCTAGGCTTTCTTAACTTGTTTAATCTCACTCACTTAATAATAATAAATAATATAGATATATATATAAATAATATATATATATATATATATATAAATATATATATATATATATATATATATATATATATATATGATTATTAACACACTGAGGCCGATTCGCACCAAGGCAGGGGTGGCCCGAAAAAGAAAACTTTCACCATCATTCACGTCCATCAACTTCTAGCCAGAAGGATGCTTAAAACTACAGTTTTTAAAATGCCAACATTAACACCCCTCCTTCAAGTGCAGGCACTGTACTTTTCCGCATCCACCGGACCCAAGTCCGGCTTGCCGATTTCGCCTGAATCCCTTCATTAAATGTTACTTTGGCTCACACCCAACAGAACGTCAAGTATTAAAAAACTATTTGTCTCTCCATTCACTCCTATCAAACACCTCACCATTGCCTGCTGAAGTCCAAGCCCCCTCGCATACATCAAAACTGCTCCTTTACCCTCTCCTCCAACCTTTCTTCCTAGGCCCGACCCCTACCCCGCCTTCCTTTCCACTACAGACTGAACACTGTTTTTAGTCAAATCTGTTTTCGCCACCATCTCCTCTACATGTTCCGAACCAACCTCAACAACCACCTTTCCTCAGCCCTCTGAGACAACAGTTTTGGTAATCCTGCACCTCCTCCCTAACTTCCAAACTACGAATTCACTGCATTATATTCACAATCCGCAACATTGCCCTCAGAACATAACATCTCCACTGCCTCCAGCCTTCTCCTCGCTGCAACATCATCATACGCCAAGCTTCACACCCATATAAGAGCGTTGGTAAAACTATCTCTCATACAATTCCCCTCTTTTGCCTCCAAGGACAAAGTTCTTTTTCTCCATAGACTTCCTAAGTGCACCACTCCACCCTTTTTTCCCCCTCATCAATTCTATGATTCAACCTCATCTTCATAACCCATCCCTTGACACGGTCCACTCCCAAATATCTGAATACATTCACCTCCTCCAACACCTTACTCTCTCCCTCCAATCTGATATCCAATCTTTCATCACCTAAACTTTTTGTTATCCTCATAACCTTACATCTTGTATTTTGTAGCAGATGTAGGATTGATACAACGTTATGGTCTTTGAAGTGAGATCCTCCCGGCATGGATGCACGGGTCCCCAGGTCTATTTTGTCGAAAGGAATTTGTTTTGTATACTCCTGAATATTAAATTCCTCGTGTTTACCATATCTGAGTAATTGAAATTTCTCATCATTGAACTTCCATATTGTTTTCTGCAGCCCAATGAAAGATTTGGTTGATGTCACGCACTGGAGCCTGATCTATCTGTGTCCCCTCAGACATTCTCCCTTTCTCGTCAACTTGCCCATCCTACACTTCCTATATCCTAAACTTCAACTTCCTATCCTACACCCTTTCCCTATCCTACACTAAGTCTCTCCCCAGGTTCATGTATCCCAGGAGTTAAATCTGTGTCCTCCTGATTTATTTAAGGTTAAATATTTACCTTTATAAAGTGAATAATCAAGTGAATAATCAGTATTTTATTAATTATGCTGACACACATTTACCTGAATCTGCTCAACACTCTTATTCCAATTATAATTATTACAATTATAATATTCATTATATTATTAATTTATAATTATTACATTATAATTTTACATTTATAATTATTACAATTATAATTAATACATTATAATATTAGCATTATAATTTATACTTATAAATATTACATTATAATTATTACATTATAATTATTACATTATAATTATTACATTATAATTATTACATTATAATTATTACATTATAATTATTACATTATAATTATTACATTAAAATAAAAATTATAATTATTACATTATAATTATTACATTATAATTATTACATTATAATTATTACATGGAAGTGAGCAAGAACAAACAGGAATTGTTGGAAGCTTCCCGGGACGGAGAGAAAAGTAAGAAGCGGAGTGAAAGTAAATGTGATATAAATTAAAAGGAACCGTTACAGAATGAATACGGGAAGGAAAGTCATATTAAATGTGCCATGAATGAATCAAAGTAACAGGAATGGAGGGAACAGCAGAACATTGATGGTGCCATGAATGCAATCAAAGTAACAGGAATGGAGGGAACAACAGAACATTGACTGGTGCCAATGAATGAATCAAAGTAACAGGAAATGGAGGGAACAAGCAGACATTGATGGTGCCATGAATGAATCAAAGTAACAGGAATGGAGGGAACAGCAGAACATTGATGGTGCCATGAATCAATCAAAGTAACAGGAATGGAGGGAACAACAGAACATTGATGGTGCCATGAATCAATCAAAGTAACAGGAATGGAGAGAAAAACAACAGAACATTTTTGATGGTGCCATGATGAATACAAAGTAACAGGAATGGAGGGAACAACAGAACATTGAATGGTGCCATGAATGAATCAAAGTAACAGGAATGGAGGGAACAGGGAAGAACATTGATGTGCCATGAATGAATCAAAGTAACAGGAATGGAGGGAACAAACAGAACAATGATGGTGGCCATGAATCAATCAAAGTAACAGGAATGGAGGGAACAGCAGATACATTGATGGTGCCATGAATGAATCAAATAACAGGAATGGAGGGAACAACAAACATTGATGGTGCCCATGGAATGAATCAAAGTAACATAATGGAGGGAACAACAAACATTTGTGATGCCATGAATGAATCTAAGTAACAGGAATGGAGAGAACAACAGAACATTGATGGTGGCCAAAATGAATCAAAGTAACAGGAATGGGGGAACAACAGAACATTTGATGGTGCCATGAATGAAATCAAAGAAAAGGAATAGGAGGGAACACAGAACATTGGATGGTGGCCATGAATGAATCAAAGTAACAGGAAATGGAGGGAACAACAGAACATTTGATGTGCCATGAATAAACAAAGTAACAGGAATTGGAGGAAACAGCAGAACATTGATGGTGCCAGAATGAAATCATAGTAACATGAATGGAGGGAACAACAGAACATTGATGGGTGCCATGAATGAATCAAATGTAACAGGAATGGAGGTAACACAGAACATTTGATGGTGGCCGATGAATGGAATCAAAGAACAGGAATGGAGGGAACAGCAGAACATTGATGGTGCCATGAATGAATCAAAGTAACAGGAATGGAGCGAACAACAGAACATTTGATGGTGCATGAATCAATCAAAGAACAGGAAATGGAGGGAACAGCAGAACATTGATGGTGCCATGAATGAATATCAAAGTAACAGGAATTGAGGTGAACAACAGAACATTGATGGTGCCATGAATGAATCAAAAGAAACAGGAATGGAGGGAACAGCAGAACATTGATGGTGCCATGAATGAATCAAAGTAACAGGAATGGAGGACAGCAGAACATTGATGTGCCATGAATCATCAAAGTAACAGGAATGGAGGGAAACAGCAGAACATGGCATGGTTGCCATGAATGAATCAAAGTTACAGGAATGGAGGAACAGCAAGAACATTGCTGGTGCCCTGAAGAATAAAGTTAACAGGAATGGATGGAACTGCAAACAACATTGATGGTCCATGAATGAAATCAAAGTTAACAGAATGGAGGGGAACAACAGAACATAGAATGGTGGCCATGAAAGAATCAAAGTAACAGGAAATTGAGGAACCGCAAACATTGATGGTGCCATGAATGAATCAAAGTACAGGAATGGAGGGAACAGCAGAACCATGATGGTGCATGAATCCAATCAAAGTAACAGGACTGGAGGGAACAAACAGAACATTGAGTGCCATGAATGAATCAAAGTGAACAGGAATGGAGAAGAACAACAAAGAACCAATGATGGTGCCATGATGAATCAAAGTATCAGGAATGGAGGGAACAACAGAACAATGATGGTGCCATGAATGAATCAAAGTAACAGGAATGGAGGGAACAACAAGAACAATGCTGGTGCCATGAAATCAATCAAAGTAACAGGAATTGAGGGAACAGCAGAACATATGATGGTGCCATGAATGAATCAAAGTAACAGGAATGGAGGGAACCAACAGAACAGTGATGGTGCCATGAATGAACAAAGTAACAGGAATGGAGGGAACAACAGAACATTGATGGTGCCAAGAATGAAATTAAAGTAACAGGAAATGAGAGAACAACAAACATTGATGGGCCATGAATGGAATCAAAGTAACAGGATGGAGGAACAACAGAACATTGATGGTGCCATGAATGAATCAAAGTAACAGGAAAAGTGGAAGGGAACAACAGTAACAATGATGGGCCTTGAATGAAATCAAAGTAACAGGAATGGAGGAACAAAGAAACATTGATGGTGCCTTTGAATCAATCCAAAGTAAGCGAGGAATGGAAGGGAACAGCAGAACATTGATGGTGCCATGAATGAATCAAAGTAACAGGAAGGAGGGAACAACAAACATTGATGGTTGCCATAATGAATCAAAGTAACAGGAAAGGAGGGAAACAGCAGAACATTGATGGTGCCAATGAATAATCAAAGTTAACAGTAATGGAGGGAACACAGAACATTTTTTGGGGGATGGTGCCATGAATGAAATCAAAGGAACAGGAATGAGGGAACAACAGAAACATTGATGTGCATGAAACAATCAAAGTAAACAGGAATGGGAGGGAACATGCAGAACATTGATGGAGCCATGAATGAATCAAAGTAACAGAAATGGAGGGAACAAACAGAACATTGATGTGCCATGAAATGAATCAAGATTAACAGGAATGGAGGGAACACAGAACATTTGAGGTGCCATGAATGAATCAAAGTAACAGGAATGAGGGAACAGCAGAACATGGAAGGTGCCTCTGAATCAAAGTACAGAATGGAGGGCACAGCATAACATTGATGGTGCCATGAATCAATCAAGTAAACAGGAATGGAGGGAAACTGCAGAAACATTGATGGTGCCATGAATCAATCAAAGAAAACAGGAATGGAGGGAACAACAGAAACATTGATGGTGCCATTAATGAATTCAAAGTAACCGGAATGGAGGGAACACAAAACATTGATGTGCCATGAATGAATCAACGTAACAGTGAATTGGAGTGGAACAACAGAACATTGGATGGTGCCATGAATCATTCAAAGTAACAGAATTGAGGGAACAACAGAACATTGATGGTGCCATGAATGAATCAATGTAACAGGAATAGGAGGGAACAACAGAACATTGATGTTGCCATGAATGCAATCAAAGTTAACAGGAATGGAGGGAACAACAAGAACATTGAATGGTGCCATGAATGAATCAAAGTAACAGAATGGAGGAGAACAACAGAACATTGATGGTGCCATGAATCAATCATAGTAACAGGAATTGGAGGAACAACAGAACAATGGATGGAGCTCATGAATGAATCAAAGTAACAGGAATGGAGGGAAACAACAGACATTGATGGTGCCATGAATGAATCAAAGTAACAGGAATGGATGGAACAACAGAACATTGAGGTGCCATGAATCAATCAAAGTAACAGGAATGGAGGGAAACACAGAACATTGGATGGTGCCATGAATGAATCAAAGTAACAGATGGAGGGTAAACAGAACAGTGATGGTGCCATGAATCAATCAAATAACATGGAATGGAGGGAACACAGAAACATTGATGGTGCCATGAATGAATCAAAGTAACAGTAATGGAGGGAACAACAGAACATTGATGGTGCCATGAATGAAATCAAAGTAACAAATGGAGGGAACAACAGAACATGATGGTGGCCATAATCAATTAAAGTAACAGGAATGGAGGGAACAGCAGAACATTATTGGTGCCATGAATCAATCAAAAGTCATAACAGGAATGGATGTGAACAGCAAGAACATTGATGGTGGCCATGAATGTAATCAAGTAACCGGAAGGAGGGAACAGCAGAACTTTTATGGTGCCATGAATGAAATCAAAGTAACAGGAATGAGGGAACAGCAGAACTTTGATGGTGCCATGAATGATCAAAGTAAACAGGAATGGAGAACAACAGAAACATTGATGGTGCCATGAATGAATCAAGTAACAGGAATGGAGGAACAGCAGAACATTGATGGTGCCCATGAATGAATCAAAGTAACAGGAATTGAGGGAACAGCAGAACATTGATGGTGCCCAGAATCAATCAAAAGTAACAGGAATGAGGGAACAACAGAACAATGATATGCCCATGAATGAATCAAGTAACAGAAATGGAGAGAACAAACAACATTGATGGTGCCATGAATGAATCAAAGTACAGGAATGGAGGAAAACAGAACATTGATGGTGACCATGAATGAATCAAAGTAACAGGAATGGAGGAACAACGAGAACATAGATGTTCCATGAAATGAAATCAAAGTAACAGGAATGGAGGGAACAACAGAACATTGATGGTGCCATGAATCAAGTCAAAGTAACAGGATGGGAGGGAACAGCAGAACATTATGGTGCCCATGATGACTCAAAGTAACAGGAATGGAGGGAACAACAAGAACATTGATGGTGCCATGGATGAATCAAGTAACAGAATGGAGAAGAACAACAGAACATTGATGGTGCCATGAATGAATCAAAGGTAACAGGAATGGAGGGAACAGCAGAACATTGATGGTGCCATGAATGAATCAAAGTACAGGAAATGGAGGAACAACAAACATGATGGTGCCATGGAAGAATCAAAAGTAACAGGAATGAGGGAACAGCAGAACATTGATGGTGCCCTGAATGAATCAAAGTAACAGGAATGAGGGAACCCATCAAACATGTTTTTGCCATGAATGAATCAAAGTAACAGGAATGGAGGGAACAACAGAACATTGATGGGTGCCATGAATCAATCAAAGTAACAGAATGGAGGGAACAGCGAACATTTGAATGGTGCCATGAAAGAATCAAAGTAACAGTATGGAGGGAACAACAGAAACATAGATGGTGGGCCAGATGAATCAATCAAAGTAACAGGAAGGAGGGAACAACGAACATTGATGGTGCCATGAATAATCAAAAAGAACAGGAATGGAGGAACAAAAGAACATTGAGGTGCCAATGAATCAATCAAAAGTAACAGGAATTGGTGGGAAACAACAGAACATTGATGGTGCCATGAATGAATCAAAGTAACAGGAATGGGAGGAACACCAGAACATTGTGGGCCTAATGGAATGAATCAAAGTAACAGTAATTGAGGGAACAACAGAACATTGATGTCTGCCATGAATGAATCAAAGTAAACAGGAATGGAGGGACACAGCAGAACATTGATGGTGCCATGAATCAATCAAAGTAACAGGAATGGAGGGAACAACAGAACATTGATGGTGCCATGAATGAATCAAAGTAACAGAAATGGAGGGAACAACAGAACATTGATGGTGCCATGAATGAATCAAAGTAACAGGAATGGAGGGAACAACAGAACATTGATTTCCATGCATTAGATCAAAGTAACAGGAATGAGGGAACAGCAGAACATTGATGGTGCCCATGAATGAATCAAAAGTAACAGGAAGGGAGGGTATGCAGCAGAACATTGATGGTGCCATGAATGAATCAAAAGTACAGAATGGAGGGAACAACAGAAACATTGGAATGGTGCCAAGAATGAATCAAAGTAACAGGAATTGAGGAACGGAGCAGAACAATTGATGGTGCCTTTGAATCAATCAAAGTAACAGGAAATGGAGGGAACACCAGAACATTGAGGTGCCATGAATCAATCAAAGTAAAAGAATTTGGAGGAACAGCAGAGACATTTGGGAGGTGCCCATGAATGAATCAAAGTAACAGAGAATGGAGGGAACATCAGAACATTGATGTTGCCTATGAATCAATAACAAGAAGTAACAGTAAATGGAGGGGAACACAGAACATTGATGGGCCATGAATCAATCAAAGTAACAGGAATGGTAGGGAACAACAGAACATTGATGGTGCCAAGAATCAATCAAATAACAGGAATGAGGGAACAAACAGATCTCACAGTATATAAGTCACACACCACACACATACACACACACACACGCATACACACCATACATAAACA
>NW_026480741.1:0-25216 GCF_026875155.1 Cherax quadricarinatus
GGGAAAGGGGGAAGAGAGAGGGGAAAGAGAGGAGAGAGAAAACAGCCAGAGGTATTTTACAGTTATGGGGTTGTTGACCCAGTTACGGGTATACGGTAGGAAGTCTTATAAAGGGTTTTTGCTGATGTTTCAAGCAACCCAACACGGTTTTTTTTGGGTCAGTCTTTTTTTGGGGTTAAGGAATAAAAAAACCGTTCAAACAACATCTACTGGCCAAATTTCGCTTGTGAAGAGCTTTATCAGCTCTAAACAAATCAAAACCTTTTTTTTTTTTCCCCCCCCCTCCTAAAAAAAAGCTGCATTGATCTTTTTTTTACTATTACTAGTAATTGCATGTGGCTCCATCTGGGATGAGACGGAAAAATCTCCCCTTTGACACCCGGGGATTTCGCAGTCATAAGATAACTAAGAGACATTTTGTTCCGGTTTGAATTCTGCCCGAAGCCATCTGAAAAACCCCACGGGTCAGCCCCCCAAGGGAAGGTTCCTTGATGTTTGGGCGAGGGGTCTTGAAAAAGGGAAATTGGGATCCGACGCCCCCTTCTTCGAAATCGAAGTTCAGGGTAGGGTTTAAAAGGCTTCCTAGTGTATCCCGTTGTCAGCCTAAATGCTTGACGATTATTGCCGTCGCTTTGTGACGATTGTGATCACTGGGGACGACTACCACGGAGGGCCGTCTATTGCGACCACAACGATGGATCACCCCAGGATGGGGTAAATCCATGACCCAGACAAGCGCGTTTACCCTTCAGGAGCCAGGACTTTTATTTACGTCACACAGTCAAAAAGCGTAACACGGTTATGTCGAATCACCACCCAAGGTTGGTGATGGCTGGAGTGGGGGGGTAGCGATGGATAGAGGGACCTGGCACGTACGAACTGCCCCCCTAGCGGAGAAAGGGAACAGAGGGTTAATTAAAATTTTTACACGACGCACCTAGGTCGACCACCTTCCTCCAGGAAAAACCGCTGGGGGCGCGCAACGCACCAGATTGTAGTTCTGAACCCGTACCAACCAGATCCCTGGTCCCGGAGTTCAATCCCACTAAGGCAAAGTCATGAGATTGGGGGAAGGGCAAAGAAGACCCCAGACGGGTCAGTCTAGGGGGCCGAACACAACCTCACTAAAAAAAAAAGATCTTGGGTGAGTATAAAAACCAGGCACATCTCCTGAAGCGCACTCAACCAAAAAACTCGCACATATGGCGCCTACAAAAATCAGAAGAGCATTTCCCGACACCGTGTACTTAGGCCCATATTGGGGTATGCGGCACTATTTGGAACCACACCTAGCCAAGCACGTAAAAAACTAGAGAAAGGCAAAGGTTTTTTCAACAAACTAGTCCCAAGCTAAGAGGTATTTTTACGGGAAGGGGTTAAGGAAATCAACCTGACGACACGGGGGACAGGGGAGATGGACACATGATAACGACACATCAAATATGAGAGGAATTGACAAGGTACAGAGACAGAATGTTCCAAAAATGGGAACGCACCAAGGTCAAGTTTTGGGAACGAAGAACCCGAAATCACAGGGGTGTTTTGGAAGTATTTCTTCATCACAGATCGCCCGGAATGGAAAGTTTGGGGGGCGTGAGTGGGGCAGGGTCCTTCATACTTCGCAAAGGTATACAAAGCTCAGGGGGCAGAGAAGAGAGGACCTAGCAGCGATCAGGAAGAGCGGGCCCCGAACCGAATCCCGACCCCCTGCAACCACAATTAGGGGATACAAACACACACATACACTTCACAAACCATTTAGATTCTTAACCCCGATAAAAATGTTAAAATTTTATGTTTATGTTGCTGGTTGTTTTGCTGTTTTTTGTTTTTTGTTGTTGTTGTTGTGGGTTTTTTTGTTTGGGGGTGGTGGTGGGCGCTGCTAATGTTTGTTTTTTTGTTACGTTTTTGTTGTTTTTTAGTTGTTTATTGTTTTTAGTCGTTGTTGTTGTTTTTTTTTTGTTGTTGTTTGGTGGTGGTGTGGTGGTGGGGGTGGGGGTGGGGCGTAAGTTGTTGCTGTTGTTGTTGGGGGGGGCGGTCGCTAATGTCGTTGTTGTTTTGTTGTTGTTGTTGGTTGGTGGTGGTGGTGGTGGGACTGCAATGTCGTTTTTTTGTTGTTGTTGTTTTTTGTTGTTGTTGTTGTTGTTTTGTTGTTGTTGTTTTTTGTTGGGGGTGGGGTGGTCGGCTAATGTTTTGCGTTTTTAATCGTTTTTTGTTGTTGTTTTTATGTTTTTTGTTGTATTTTCGTCGTTGTTGTTGTTGTTGTTTTTTGTTTTTTGTTGGGGGTGGTGGTGGTGGTGGGGGTGGTGGGGTGCTGGGAATGTTGTTTCTGTTGTTGTTGGGGTGGTGGTACGCAAAATTTTTTGTTGTTGTTGTTGTTTTGGGGTGGGGGTGGTGGTACGCTAATGTCGTTTTTATTGTTTTTTTTTTTGTTTTGTTTTGTTTGTTGTTTTGGGTTTTTTGTTGGTGGTGGGGGGGGGTAGCTAATGTGTTTTTTTGTTTTTTTTTTGTTGTTGTTGTTTTTGTTTTGTTGTTGTTGTTGTTGTTTTTGTTGTTTTTTGTTGTTTTTGTTGTTGGGGGGGGTGGTGGTGGTGGACTGCTATGTCGTTGTTATTGTTTTTTTTTTTTGTTTTTGTTGTTTTTTGTTGTTTTTTGTTGTTGTTGTTTTGGTGGTGGGGGTGTGGTGGTGCGTTAAAGTCGTTGTTTTTGTTTTTTTTTGTTGTTGTTGTTGTTGTTGTTTTTTTGGGGGTGGTGGTGGTGGTGCTGTTTAAAATGTTGTTGTTGTTGTTGTTGTTGTTGGTGGGGGTGGGGGGTGTGCTAATGTCGTTTTGTTGTTGTTTTTGTTTTTTTGTTTTTTGTTGTTTTTGTTGTTGTTGTTGTTGTTGTTGTTTTCTGTTTTGGTTGGTGGGGGCTGCTAAGTCGTTTTTCGTTGTTTTGTTTTTTGTTGTTGTTGGGGGGCTGTAAGCCGTTGTTTTGTTTTTGTTTTTGTTGTTGTTGGTGGGGTGGGGGGTGCTGCAATGTCGCGTTATTTGTTTCGTTTTTGTTTTTTTTGTTTTGTTGGTTGTTGTTGTTGTTGTTGTTTGGGGGTGGTGGGGTGGGGTGCTGCTGCTACGTCGTTGTTGTTTTTTGTTGTTGTTGTTTGGGGGGGGGGTGGTGGGGTGCTGCTAATGTCCCTTTTTTGTTGTTGTTGTTTTTGTTTTTGTTTTTTTGGGAGGTGGTGGTGGTGGTGGTGGGGGTGGTGGGGTTGGGTGGGGTGGTGGGGTACTGCTGCGCTGCTAATGGTCGGTTTTTGTCGTTGTTGTTGTCGGTTATTGTTGTTGCTGTTGTTGTTGTTGTTGTGTTGTTTTTGGGGGTGGGGGTGGTATCTAATGTCTTTTTTGTTGTCTTTTTTGTCGTTGTTGTTTTTCGTTTTGTTGTTGTCGTTTTTTCGTTTTTGTTTTCTTTGTTGTTGTTGTTGTTGGTGGTGGTGCTGCTAAGTCTTTGTTGTTGTTGTTTTGGGTTTTTGTTGTTGTTGTTTTTTGTTGTCGTTGTTGCTGTCGTTGTTTGTTGTTGTTTTTTGTTGTTTTTGTTGTTTTTGTTGTTGTTGGTGGTGGGGGTGGTGGGGCTGCTAATGTCGTTGTTGTTGTTGTTGTCGTTGTCGTTGTTGTTGTTGTTGGTGGTGTGGTGCTGGTAATGTTGTTGTTGTTGTTGTTGTTGTTGTTGTTGTTGGTGGTGGTGGTGGTGGGTGATGCTGCTAATGTTGTTGTTGTTGTTGTTGTTGTTGTCGTTGCTGTTGTCGTTGTTGTTGTTGTCGTTTGTTGTTGTTGTTGTTGTTGTTGTTGTTGTTGTTGTTGTTGGTGTGGTGGTGGTGGTGCTGCTAATGTTGTTGTTGTTGTTTGTTGTTGTTGTTGTTGCTGTCGTTGTTGTTGTTTGTTGTTGTTGTTGTTGTTGTTGTTGTTGTTTGTTGGTGGTGGTGGTGGTGGTGGTGCTGCTGCTAATGTTGTTGTTGTTGCTGTTTCGTTGTTGTTGTTGGTGGTGGTGGTGGTGCTGTTAATGTTGTTGTTGTTGTTGTCGTTGTTGTTGTTGTTGTTGTTGGTGATGGTGGTGGTGCTGCTAATGTTGTTGTTGTTGTTGTTATTGTCGTTGTTGTTGTTGCTGTTGGTGGTGGTGGTGGTGCTGCTAATGTTGTTGTCGTTGTTGTTGTTGTTGTTGTTGTTGTTGTTGTTGTTGTTGTTGTCGTTGTTGTTGTTGCTGTTGGTGGGTGTGGTGGTGCTGCTAATGTTGTTGTTGTCGTTGTTGTTGTTGTTGTTGTTGTTGTTGTTGTTGTTTTTAAAGGTAAAATAAAAATTTTAATGTGAGATTAGTGAACACAAGACTAGTGAACACAAGACTAGTGAACACAAGACTAGTGAACACAAGACTAGTGAACACAAGACTAGTGAACACAAGACTAGTGAACACAAGACTAGTGAACACAAGACTAGTGAACACAAGACTAGTGAACACAGAACTAGCAAACACAAGACTAGTGAACACAAGACTAGTGAACACAAGACTAGTGAACACAAGACTAGTGAACACAAGACTAGTGAACACAAGACTAGTGAACACAAGACTAGTGAACACAGAACTAGTAAACACAAGACTAGTGAACACAGAACTAGTAAACACAAGACTAGTGAACACAAGACTAGTGAACACAGAACTAGTAAACACAAGACTAGTGAACACAAGACTAGTGAACACAAGACTAGTGAACACAAGACTAGTGAACACAGAACTAGTAAACACAAGACTAGTGAACACAAGACTAGTGAACACAAGACTAGTGAACACAAGACTAGTGAACACAAGACTAGTGAACACAAGACTAGTGAACACAGAACTAGCAAACACAAGACTAGTGAACACAAGACTAGTGAACCCAGAACTATTAAACGCAAGACTAGTGAACACAAGACTAGTGAACACAAGACTAGTAAACACAGAACTATTAAAACGCAAGACTAGTGAACACAAGACTAGTGACACAAGACTAGTGAACACAGAACTATTAAACGCAAGACTAGTGAACACAAGACTAGTGAACACAAGACTAGTGAACACAGAACTATTAAACGCAAGACTAGTGAACACAAGACTAGTGAACACAAGACTAGTGAAACACAAGACTAGTGAACACAAGACTAGTGAACACAATGACTAGTGGACACAAGACATAGTGAACACAGAACTAGCAAATACAAGACTAGTGAACACAAGACTAGTGAACACAAGACTAGTGAACACAAGACTAGTGGACACAAGACTAGTGAACACAGAACTAGCAAACACAAGACTAGTGAACACAAGTACTAGTGAACACAAGACTAGTGAACACAGAACTAGCAAACACAAGACTAGTGAACACAAGACTAGTGAACACAGAACTAGTAAACACAAGACTAGTGAACACAAGACTAGTGAACACAGAACTAGCAAACACAAGACTAGTGAACACAAGACTAGTGAACACAGAACTAGCAAACACAAGACTAGTGAACACAAGACTAGTGAACACAAGAGTAGTGAACACAGAACTAGCAAACACAAGACTAGTGAACACAAGACTTGTGAACACAGAACTAGCAAACCCAAGACCATGAACACAAGACTAGTGAATACAAGACTAGTGAACAAAAATTATTGAACATGAAGGAGTGAACACAAAAACCAGTGAACACAAGACCATACCAGACTATTGAACACAAGACAATGAACACAGAACAAAGCAAACACAAGACTATTGAACACAAGACAGTGAACACAAACTATTCAGACAGTGATCACAAGACTAATGAACACAGAACTAGCAAACACAGAACTAGCAAACACAAGACTATGAACACTAACAAGACTTCAAGTGAGAACAACTTTAACTACTAACCTGAGTTGGTATAACTAAGAGAGTAATTACCCGAGAGAAGTATAACATCTGCAAATTACTGAATAATACACTCAGGGGTATATATGTTAGAAAATTACAGACAATATGTCAATAAAAGGACACAATGAAAACTAATGTGACAATTGATTGTGGTAACACTTCGCATAATTGTCAAGTGATTTAAGTTACATTCCCCTGAAACCTGCCAATTAAACCGACGTCACTAGTTGCTCTTTCCTAGAGGAATAAGCCACTTTGTCTGATCTTTTTTGGGGTTATCCTAGATCTTTTTAACGCATATGTTACTATGTATAAATAATATTGCGCAACTTTATTTATGCGTACCTGTGCCATAATATTTGTCATTTCTTCCCGTCTACCCTAATAGAAGAAAATGCAAAGCGCTGAGGATAGACTCAGTTATTTCAACCAGGGGAGTGACGCCAGAACACATGCTCCACTAAGAAAATGTTCCACGTGCAGTGTAACAACAAACTAGACATACTCTCTGTTCTTCGCTTGAACACTGATGGTTGTGAACACGAAGGAACAGTAAACCTTTCTCCTTCAATTCCCTGAAGAAAGAAATCAGTCATGGGGGCTGGAAAGGCTGATGGAGTAATAGCGCCCTGGACAGTAAAAACCCAACAGTTGCCATCCTACCAGAAAAGTAAATGTCACTTTTCGCCGCAAGGTATGGCAACAACCGCATACCCAAACAAAAACAGTGGCTTGAGACACTTATGCAGCATAGGGAATCTTATTCGGGAAACGTTTCGCCCACATTGCTTCATCATCCAAACAAAGGGGAAAGGCGTAAGGAAGGGGTAAGGTAATCTCCCTCACCTGGAGTCGATGTGTTCACCCAAAAATTTTTTTAGAATGTACAGCATGGGGGCCGTGCGGGGCTTATATACGTAGTGAGGTGGGGTGAAGCGGGCGGAGGGGGGGTCAAGTGGACCATCCACTAGTCGAAGTAGGTCTTCGTCCAAAGGTAAACAAGTTTGAAGTTTCTTTGTAACAAATCCCTGATGCTCAGGTCTGACATTGTGATGAAGGGTTTGAAAAACCAATGGCCCATAAGTCCTCAATCTTCAATTGTCGGTTTTTCAAACCATTCATTACAAAAGCGTGGCACACAGTCTTATTTAGCCCTTGGGTGTATCCAAATTAATCCAGGACCTCAAACTATTGTCAGAGGCAAAAACGAGAAAAATGAGGTTTTAAGGAGGGTCTAGTACTAGGAATATACCTTTAAAGTTACTGCTACCAAACCCCCAACCCTTTTCCACGTAGGGCTAATTCTACTTATTTAATTTATAAGTTAGGGGACACTCCCGAGTTTCAAACCTTTTTTATTACATGAACTGTATCTGCCACTTTGCTGCCCAGTTTTGATTTTGTCTAAATCCCCCTAAGTTCCCGAATCAAATTTTTTGAATAAATTATCCTACCTATCTTTTGCCCATGGGCGAATTTGCTATTTCACTAGTAATTCCCTCTCAAGATCTTTGAAAATTTTAAAACAACAAGGGGGCCCAAAACCCGGGGACCCTGTGGAACGCCACTTTTTTACAGACCCCACCGGTTAAACCCCATTTATGGACACTCTTTTTCCCTGTCTGTGACCAGACTCGATCCAAGAGAGCATTTTTTTCCCCAGTAAGAGCTGCCACTTTCTTTAACAGCTTGGGTGTGCAATTATAAAAACCCTTACTAAAACTAAGTAAATAAATCAAATTTTTTATCGTGATCACACCTCAAAAGCTTTACTGAAGAAAGTTAATAAATAGTTAACAAAACGGCCTCTCGTGAATCCATCTGAGTACCCATTAATAAGCTAAGTTATCAGAGGGCTTCTTATAACCCAGTTTAAAAATTGACTCGAAATTTTGCCTAAAATGGGGTTCAGTTTTTGGGGGGCGGAATTTTGAGGGTAACGACTTGTTCCCTTTTTTAAAAAAATAGAATTTCTTTAGCCATTTCCCCCTACAGATAACGACACCTTTTTTGAAAAATTAAAAATGGTCTCTTTCATGTCAGTAAGTTTCTCACGGAAGACTGCATCACGCTGTCTTTATGAAGTGAAAAGGGTTGATTCCCCTCTTCTATCATTACCAAGACTAAATTTAAAAGTCAGATTTTTTTTTCAAACCATGATGTGGCTGTCCCCCCCCATAGGTTAATGGGGGTTTAAAGCATTCAAAAGTTTACGGGAGGGTCATTAAAGGCTGAGTGTACCTGTTTACCACCATCAAGAATACTTTAATTAGTATTTTGGGATCAAAGAAAATTTTTTGTGCAAATTACACTGAGGGGTTGGTTGGGAAAGATTTGTCGGGAAACAACGATTTTTCCTGCCGAGTCTTAGTCGTATAATGCCCCCAATTGGGGGTTTTTGGTCATCTGACCGAAGTTTTTTCGCGGGCTTCCCTCTATTTTATTCCTAACCTGACGAGAGACATCCCCACTGTTTTAAAAACCCCCGTCAATACTTGTCTTGTAGCAGTTGGGTGTCACATCAGGCTGATTTTTTCTGGGGCTAGGAACCGCCTCATCCCCGATCCCCGCCTCGAAGACAAACAGCCTTGGCTTTTAAGGGTTTTGGGGTTTTGGGACCCTTTTCATACCTATTTTGGGAAAACTGCGTACTGATTTTGCCCCGTCCCCTGCTCAGAAAGGCAGGTTTCGGAGGACAACTCCGTCACAGTTTCATATGAATGAACAATGATTAAACAACCCTTGGTCAAAAGAGAGGGGATTAAAGGCAACAAAAGAGGGGGTGGGCAGTTTTAAAAAAAAATATTCAATTAAAGAGAGAAATAAAAAAAAGGGAAAAAGAAAAGCAAAAAGGGGGGTTTTGAGGCAAGGTCGTAAGGGATTCAAAGACAAAACCCCTAAGGGTTCTTTAGGGGACAAAATTGGGAAAACTTAAAAGTAAAATCTGGGCAGATCACGACAGTGATAAGGGGTGTGGAAAATTTTAAATCCTACTTCCTCTCTTTTTCACCCAGGAAAAAATTTTGCGTATTCCTAAATAAAAGATTACGAGAACAGGGGAAATAAACTATGTCGATTGCGGTAAAATAGTGACAGGCCTAGACAAATAGGAAACTAAAAACCCAACAAATCCCCCGCCCGTGAACGTTGCAAGGGGGTTAAAAAGGGAAAGTAAAGAGGAACTTAGCATACCTTTGGTAATCTTTTTTTAAGTATCCATAAAAGGCTAGGCCGATAAGTGGAAAATGGCAAATGTAAACCATTTACAAGGCAGGGGCAGGTCCTTGGTTCGAACTATAGCCAATAAAACCCTTACCTCCCTAGTGGGAAAATTTTTGGAATTAATAATTTCCGAAAATTCGTAGCCATTTTGGCAGCACAGATTTATAAAAGTTCTCAACCGGCTTTTTAAAGGGGGGGTTCCTGTCTTACGAATTTTTTAAAATTTTTTCACTAAGGGGTTTGAGGAGGTAGATCATGGTAATGATTGATTTTATAATGGACTTCAGTAAGGGCTTTCGATAGAGTTCCACCCAGGGGATTGAGGAAACTTAGGCAACGGAATAGGAGGAAAAATTTTTTTTTCATGGGTAGGGGCATGGCTGACAAATGACAGCAGAGAGTTGCGTAAAGGGGGAAAAAAATAAAAAGGGGGCAGTCACAAAGGGTTTTCCTCAGGGTCAGTTTTTGGGGCCCTTTTGTTTTTCCCCAAAATTTTTTAACATAAACACAAAAGTTTGGGGGGAAAAATAGGGGACCTAAGCAAATTTGCTATGACAACAAAAAAAGGGCCGCCCCAATTCATTCAAGGGAGGACATTAGAGCACCCCAGGATGTTTGAATAGACGGGACGAAAAGGGTCGGAAAGGGGCCCAGTTCATTTTTAATATTGACAAATGCAAAGTTCAAAAATGTTGGAAAATTAAAAAACCATCCACATATAAACTAAATAATGTAGACCAAAATTACTACCGTTTGTGAAAAGTGTGATGGGGGTTCGTTTAAACTTTGGGATGGGGTAAAAAAAAACCCCCACTTTAGGCGGTTTTTTACTTTATAAAATGCAACTCTCGAAAAGGGACCAAAAAAATTTTTGACAAGCTTAGGAAATTGAAAGACTTTTTTTAAATTTTAGCCCAGCAAAATCTCGAACCTATTTTGTTTTTTTTGGGAGGGGCCCTTAAACTCGGGGTTTTTGCGACCTTGAAAAATTCTGCTGTTGTTTTAAATGAAGTGTTTCACGGTTTTCTTCAAAAAACACTTTGAAAAAAGCTGGTACGAGTTGCTTTTAAAATCATCGGGGTTGAAATTTTGGGTTTCGGTTTTAGAACAAAAGCAACTCATAAGGCAAATTTTTTTATCATACCGTACAATGCAAAAAGGGGAGTGTCCCCAAAGGGAAACATTGTAAGCAAAATTTTTAACACACTGCACATCGGGTTTATAACTTCTTTCAAAATTTTTTCCCACTGTTGGGATTGTTTAGTGGCTCTCAAACAAAAATTTTTTTCCCCTTATTGGTTCGTTCCCCCTAACCCATTGCGGGCGGGATAAATGAGGAACAAGGGTGGATTTAAGATTATGTAAAAGGGAACAAAAATTTTTCAAGAATCTCATTACAAAAATTCACCTCCATTATCTTTACTGGGGAAACTTAGGGGGGGTTTTCCTGCAATTTTCCCGTTTTTAAAAACCCTTTTGGGCTATTGCCCTTGCAGTTTTAAATCTCCCAAAGGGACTAACTCACAATATCTGGTGAAAGGGTCAAACCATAACACACAGATGTTTTTTTGCCTTGGAGGGAACTTTGGAAATTATTTAAAACAATCTGGGCGCAACTTTTTTCCCCAGGGTTCGCTAGTAATTTGGATACACTTGGATTGGATTGGGACCATTAGCATTCCCTTTTTATGTTGAAAGCAAAAACAACATATCTTAACATACTCAGAAATATATTTTGCCATACGAACCCAAAAGTAATTTCAATTTTGGTTTTTGTTTTACTGAACGATCCATACCAGGTGCGCAACACCTGGTAAACCCCGTGAACTACTGAAAGGGTTTACTTCACTAGTGACTGTGGAATTACTAACCTGGAAACCCTTTTTCTCAAAAGGAAGAAACCCAACTCGGTTTTTTTCAAATACAGAAATTCTTTTTCATGACAAAGTCCTGATGGGTGCGGGGGTTTCAAAAGTAAAGAAACGATCTTCCTGGAGCGGGAAACGAATCACCCCAACCACATGGGATCTTTTCTTTGAGCTTTTTTTACATCTTCGGCATAAATGGAAAACCGGGCGGGTTACTATACAAACCATTCGCGAAAAGGCCATCTCCCACTACTTTTGGGCCCTTCCGGGGAAATTTTTTTCAAAGGAAGGATTGAACTTTTTGGATAGCCCCAAGGTCCATCTGGCAAACCTTTCCAGTGGTGTTTTTTTCTGGAAAAAAGGTATCAGTGGAGCAGGGTTTTCCCAAGTTTTTAACAGAGTACTGAAAAAAAATGTCTCGGAATGCTTTAAAAACCATATTTAAGCAAAAACCCTTTTTGCCAGTTACTGTATAATTTTTTCAGCCTTCGTAAGATTTGGCTAAAAATAAACTGCGTTGTACTTGCCATCATTTTTCTGAGCTAGTACGGAAACCTATCCAAAAAGGGAACTACCCACAGTTGTCAATAAAAAGGGCTTAAAAAAAAACTAAAAATTTTTTCAAAATTGGATCAGATTTTAAGCTTTTCAAAAAATTTTTGGAAGGGCTCCCCCTTTGACGGAAGGTCCCAAAAAAAAGGAAAACTTTTTTAAACCCAACCAGTTTAAAAGCACAAAGGAAAAAAATTTGGGCAATGAAAAAACTATAAAAACCTGCAAACCCCACAAAGGATTTTACGGCATCACAGTTTTGGGATTTTGGAAAATTTAGTACTCCCATTTTATTTTAAATTTTTTGGCCCAGTCGAAAAACCCCTCTGGGGATTGACTACGTGACCAAGAAACAAAATTTTTTCTGATCTAAAAAAATTGGGACATTTAGAAAATTTTGATTTTTAAAATTGGCTTTTTCAAGCTTCCCAAAGAAATTTATCATTAAGTTTTTTCCCAATTGTGAAACCACGTCTTTTAACATACAAATTAAAAAACTTTCCCCCCCCTAAGTAAAAACCAAAAAGTGCTTTAACCTATGAGACCTCAAAAGATTTTAAATAAAGAGCCTTGAAAAACGGGGATAGGGAAATCGTAATCCAAATCCCCAAAACGGGGGGAAGTGAAATGCCCCTGTGGGATTGGAAAAAGGGGTTGCTCTTGGCTGCCCTCGTAAAGAGGGTTTTCCCAAAACCCTTGTAACAAGCCCCGGGGTTTGAAAAGATTTTAATCCCAATGTTACGTAAAAAATCACCCAGTACAGGAAGGGGGAAGCGATCGGGAATGTTTTGGGATTTAACTTCCTAATTCAATCACTGGGCGCCAAGTACCACCCTTTCCCTTGGGCACTAGGATAAAGGGGCGCTTTCCAGGGTAAATTTGCTAGGTCAATAACTCCATCATCAAGAATTTGATTGATCAATTCTTCTGCGAAAAGCAATTTTTTTAAATGGGGCATTCTAAACGCAGGTTTTAAAACCCAGTCTAGTACCAGGTTCAAGGGGAAAATACGATGGGACAAAAAGTTCTTTTAAACCCATTTTCCCCCACCGGGTTTAAGGCAAGGGGCTTTACGCCGTTTGTTCAACAGAGCAACAAACGTTTGACCCCGTCGGGGAAATCAGTGGGAGCTAAATTTTTCTCCTCCACTGGGGGAACAGATTGATCCAGTGAAGGGGTTTGAGGTCCCCCCCCCGGCAAAAATAGGCCACCGACCCACGGGTCAGGTGCCCCAACCCCCCTCTAAATTTTTAAACGGGGAAAGGGATAGGGGAACAAGGTCAACAAGATTGGAATTTGCTCTAAGACAACACTGTGACCAGAAGTTTTAGCAAGGAAGAAAGGGACCCTTACAAATCTCTTCCCAACTTTTAAAGGTTTGGTTCAACAAATAGCCCTTTTTACTTTCAAAAATCCCCTTGTAAACCCTGGGAAAATTATCACCATCGGGAAACAATAGGAACAACAACAGACACTCTAGTGAGGGCACTACAGCAACAGAAACGTCTTTCTGCAGGGGGCATGTGACATCAACAAGAGATGGCTTTTCAAAAGGGCAAGTAATGGGTTTTCCAAACAAGGCGCCCCTGGGGAGAAACTACAACTTGAACTAGAAACCCATTCCCAGGGATAGGCTCACACTAAAGGGTGGGTCAGAGCGTCCCCGGACACTTGGGGTTTAACGGGAAAACACAAATTTTGCAAGTCTAAAAGTTGCGGGGAACACAGACAGGGTGCCGGGAAATTAAATCAGTCCCTGACCGCGGGGGAAGCTACGGGAAAAAAGCATTTGGCCTTTAAGGACTTAATCCAAACGTCGTACCTGCGGCAGTATGGCAAAACTCGGTTTCCAAGCTGAAACCCCCCAAAAGGCCCCAATCAAGTCACAATTTGGGCTTTCCATCGATAAGGGTCGAGCAAAAAGCGAAGTTTTTCCCATGGAAAAACCCCAGTAAAAGGTCCCCGGGGAAAGAATCTGGTCGAAAACCCCAAAGGAAGGAACCCTTAAAGTCCTCAAACCTTGATAAAAAGGGAGGGAAGTCCGACCTCGGACACGCGGGTGAAACCACTACTCCCCCTAAGGGGGGATACAGGGTTCGGTTTTCCCGGGGAAGGAAAAGCCCGGTAATTTCTTACCCCAAAACAAACTAGACCTGAAAAATATTGATTTGCGCCCCAAAGGGCCCATAAAAAAATTTAAGGGGCGCTTTGTGAAAAAAGGCTTGCACTTTTTGGCCAAGGGGTTGCATTGGAAGTTATTGCAAAAAAAAGGTGGTTTGCCCATCAAAAAAAGATTTGTTCCCTTAAATCCCCAAAATCATCAATGTCAGAGACGTGTGAACAACATCATCACCCGGAAATTTCATTCTCAGACTGCTTAAGGCTTAAAAGGAAAATTGTGAAGGGGGAAAAGGTGTACCATTTCACCTACTGCCCACCATGGGACTTTTTGACGGGGGGCGCTCAAATTTCCCCCCCAAATTTGGGAAGAATAAACCTGGTTTTTGGTAGTTTAGAACCACGCTTTCCTGTTTCCTCTAGGGGTTCTGCGATTGGAACGGCCAGGGAAAAAAGACCTAGATACTGAAGGTTATAGAGACCCATTGCACCCCAAAGGTCATGCCTTTAAAATTCTATAAATAATACAGTAGGGAAGATTTTGACGGGCCCTAATAAACCCAAAAAAGGGACGCCTCTTGGGAAAACTATCGGGAAAATTAAAATTGCAATAGGGCCACGGAAACCACATTTTTTAACAAGTCCGCTGACAAAGGGCTACTGAATGAACAATGAAAAACTACGGGGTTTTAAATAATGACTCGTACATTTGGTTTTTTCCTTTGGTAAATCGCTGCAGGTTTTACGACCACGTTTTGGTCGCGGTGGGCAAACAAGGGGGGGGGTTTTGGGCCGGAAACGAGGAAATAGGTGTGAAAAATTTTTGGGATAATGGGAAAGTCCCGGGGGCACAAGGAACGTAATGTTTTAAAAGGGTTTGTAAGGGGTTCCATCGTCACAGTTTTGGGGGATTAGCCCCCAATAACACACAAGAAGCGGCGGCATTATTTATTTGTTTGCCCCAAAAACGCTATTTTAGCAATCGATGTGGGGAAAGGGGTTTATCCTCGTCAGGGAAAAATTAGGACTGGACAGCTTTGAAAAATGAGATACAATTTTGCTAATCTAACGGGGCAAAAGCACTAAAATGATTCATTAGCAGGGGTGTAGCATTCACAAATTTCCCTAAAACGACATATGGATAACCTTTTTTTAACGGGTTTAAAAAGGGAAAGAACGAAATCATTTTCCTCATATTGAACCATTTGGGTAAGATTCCTGAAGTCTCGCTTTTCCCAAGGGAGATCACCAACGTGAACACGCAGGGGACCGATGAAAAAGTTCAAATTTTCGCAAGTCTGATAAGCCCTTTCCTCTGAAGGAGGACCTTAAACTAACCCTTAACACGAAAACCCGAAAAAGCAGTAAACCATGCTTCAAACTATGTACAGGGCCATTGAATAAAGGTAAACGCTTCAAGGGAACCAGGGTTAAAAACTAAGTGTCCTCGGTCTGGGCCCGTCTTCATCGATAAAGAATTTTGGGGAGGACTGTTTAAAAGCAGCACAGAAACTAAAGGGGTTCTGATGTCGACATTCAAAAAAAAAATCATTTTGACGGAAATGTGGACAAAAATGCAAAAAAGGGTTTGCAAAAGAACAAAAAAGGGAAAAAAAATAATGAATAATAAAAATGATACAAAATGAAAAAATTAAAAATAAAAGAGATAAAAACTAATTCTGCAAAAGTAAAAAAAAAAAACGTCAAGAAACACTGCAAAGGGAAGAACAACCAATGTGGGGGACTGTTTGGACAAGATAAAGAAACACATTGAAATTTACAAGTAAAAATATTACTGGAGGCGGGAAAAAATGCAAAATGAGCTGTCCCGTCTCTTTCTAATAAATAAATTAACTAAAAAACTTTAAATCAATGTAAAAGTAAAAAAAAAAATCAATAAATTGTATGCAACGAGAGATAACGGGGGGAATTTTAAAAAAAATTTTAAGAATGCATAAAAAAAATTTAAAAAATAATACCCAAAAACACCCGAGGGAAAAAAAAAATAAAATGAAAAAAAAAAGACCAAACAATAATGAAAAGAGAATAATAAAGTTTTAAAAAAAATTAATAAAAGAAAATAATTTCCCTGCACAAAGTGCCAAAAAAAAAAATTTTAACCGGGACAACAAACAACAAAATAATTCCCCGCACAACAAATGCAAAAAAAAAATTCACTTTCACAAAAATCAACAAAATAATTCCCCTGCAGGGAAAAAGTGCAACAAAAAAAATTCACTTTCACAACAAGTGCAACCCAAAAAATTCCCCTGCAAACAAATGCAAACAAAACAATTCACGCAAAAAACAAGTGCAACAAAAAAGGGGGTAGAAAAAATCACGAAATAAAAAAAGTGTTCCCCGGGAAAATGTAGGTTTAAAAAAAAAATAAAAATATGAAGAAAAACTGATTTAACCTTTAAAATCTTAAATTTTTAAATTAGACAAAAAAAATTTTTCCCCAGAGTAAAGAAAAAACTTTACCTTTAAAAAAAAATTGAAAAATTTCACTAAAGTGAAATTTTTTTCAAAAAAAATATGAAAAAAAATGAATAAAAATAAAACAAAAACAAAAATGGAAGTTTAACACTTACAAGTGGGGGGGCACACAACACTTACAAGTGGGGGGGCACAACAACCCTTACAAGAGGCGGGGCAAAACAACACTTACAAAGGGGGGCACACAACACTTTCAATTTGGGGGGGCACACAACACTTACAAAAGGGGGCGGGGCCACAACATTACAATTGGGGGGGCACACACAACACCTTTTCAAGTGGGGAGGGGGACACAAAAACTTACAAAAGGCGAGGCACACAATACTTACAAGGGCGGGGGACACAACAAAAATTTTCAAATGGCGGGCACAAAAACACTTTTCAAGTGGTGGGCACACAAAAAATTACAAGTGGGGGGGGCAAAACCAAAAAAAAACAAGAGCGGGGCACAAAAACACTTACAAGGTCGGGGCACACCCCAACACTTTCAAGTGGGGGGGGCAACACAACACTTACAAGTGGCGGGGCACACAAAACTTTCAAGTGGCGGGGCACACACAACACTTACCAATTTGGGGGGGGCACACAAAAACTTACAAGAGGCGGGGCAAAAACAACACTTACAAGTGCGGGGACACACAAAACTTACAAGTGGGCCCGGGCCACAACACTTACAAATTTGGGAGGGCAAAACAACACTTTCAAATGGCGGGGCACACAACACTTTTCAAGAGGGGGGGCACACCAAAACTTACAAGTTGGGGGGGACCACCAAACTTTCAAGTGGTGGGGGGAAAACCCCCCCCTTACAAGGGTGGGGGACACAACACTTAAAAAGTGGGGGGGACACCCAAAAATTTCAAGGGCGGGGGACACAAAACTTAAAAAGTGGGGGGGCACCAACACTTTCAAGGGGGCGGGGGGACACAACACTTACAAGGGCGGGGCAACCAACACTTACAAACGGGGGGGCACACAACCCCTTTCAAGTGGGGGGCCAAAACCCAAAACTTTTCAATTTTGGGGGGACACCCAAAACTTTCAAGGGTTTGGGGACACAACACTTTCAATGGGGGGCACACAACATTACAATGGTGGGGGGCCCAACACTTACAAGTGGGGGGGCCCCACAACACTTACAAGTGGTGGGGGGACACAACACTTTCAAGTGGGGGGCACACAACCTTTTAAAAAAGGGAGGCACACAACACTTTCAAGTGGAGGGGGGACACAAACTTAAAAATGGCGGGCACACCCAAAACTTACAAGTGGGGGGGCACACAAAACTTACAATGGGGGGCACAAAAACACTTCCCAAATTGGGGGGGCACACAACACTTACAAGTGGGGGGGCACACAACAAATTACAAGTGGTGGGGCACACCAAAAATTTCAAGTGGCGGGGCACAAACACTTACAAGTGGTTTGGGGGCCCCCAAAACTTTCAAATGGTTTGGGCAAAACAATCTTACAATGGCGGGGGCCCACCAAAACTTCCCAAGTGGGTGCACAAACACTTACAAAATGGTTGGGGACACAACACTTTCAAGTGGGGCGGGGCACACAACACCCTTTCAATTTGGGGGGGGCACACAACACTTACAAGGTGGGAGGGCACACAACACCCTTTTTTTTTACAATGGCGGGGCCCACAAAACCTTTTTTCAAATGGGGGCACACAACACTTTACAAAAATGGCGTGGGACACAACACTTACAAATGGTGGGCACACAAACCCCTTACCAAATGGCGGGGCACACAACACTTTCAATGGGGGGGCACACAAAACAAAAAGTGGCAGGGGGACACAAACTTACAAGTGGCGGGGGACACAACAAATTACAAGTGGCGGGGGGACACAACAAAATTTGAAGCGGCCCGGGGGCCCCAACACTTTCCCAAATGGGGAAAGGGGACACAACCTTACAAGTGGCCCGGGGGACCAACACTTACAAGTGGGGGGGGGCACACAAAAACTTACAAGCGGGGGGGGCAAAACAACACTTACAATGGCGGGGGGACAAAAACACTTACAAGCGGTGGGGGAAAACAACACCTTTTCAAGTGGCGGGCACACAACACTTACAAAACGGCGGGGGGAAAAAGAACACTTCAAGCGGCTGGGCACACAACACTTTCAAGCGGCGGGGGGACAAAAACATTTTCAAGTGGAGGGGCACAAAAACATTACAAGGGCGGGGCACACAACACTTACAAGCGGCGGGCACACAACACTTAAAAAGCGGCGGGGGGAAAACCAAAACTTTCAAGTGGCGGGGCACACAAAAACTACAAAACGGCCCGGGGGCCCCGACACTTACAAGTGGTGGGGCCAAAAACCAAAACTTTTCAAGGTTTTCGGGGGACACAACACTTACAATGGCGGGGCAAAACAACCTTACAACGGGGGGGCACACAACACTAAAAATGGCGGGGGGACACAACACTTACAAGCGGCGGGGCCACAACACTTTTCAAGCGGGGGGGCACACAACACTTACAAGCGGGGGCAAACAACAAATTACAAGCGGGCCCGGGGGAAAACAACACTTTCAAATGGCGGGGCACACAAAAACTTTAAAAAGCGGCGGGCACACAAAACCCTTTCAAGTGGTGGGGGACACAAAAACTTACAAGTGGGTTGGGGGCACAACACTTTTAAAAATGGGCGGGGGACAAAAACACTTACAATTGGCGGGGCAAAACAACACTTACAAGCGGCGGGGGCACACAACACTTACAAGCGGGGGGGGCACACAAAAACTTACAAAGGGGGCGGGGGACACAAAAACCCTTTCAAGCGGCGGGCACACAAAACCCTTCAAGCGCGGGGCACACAACACTTACAACGCGGGGGCACACAAAAACTTTAAAAACGGGGGGGCACACAACACCCTTTCAATTTTTGGGGCACACAACACTTACAAGGGGGCACACAACACTTTTCAAGCGGGCGGGGGAAAACAACAAATTACAAGTGGGGGGCCCACAACCTTACCAAAAGGCGGGGCACACAACACTTTCAAGTGGGGGGGCACAAAAACACTTTCAACGGGGGGGGCACACAACACTTTTCAAGTGGCGGGGCCCCACAACACTTACAAGTGGGGGGGCACACAACACTTACAAATGGTGGGGCACCCAACACTTACAATTTGGGGGGGGGCACCCCAAAACTTTAAAAAGTGGTGGGGGAAAACCCCAACCCCTTACAAGGGTTTTTGGGACACAAAAACTTACAATGGGGGGCACACAAAAAACAAAAAAGGGTGGGGCAAACAAAAACTTAAAAATGGGGGCACACCAAAAACCTTTCAAGTGGTGGGGCCCAAACAAAAATTTCAATTTTCGGGGCACACACCACTTACCAATGGGGGCACACAACACTTTCCAAAAGGGGGTGGCACACAACACTTACGTGGTTTGGGGGACACAACACTTTTTAAGTGGGGGGCACACAAAACTTCCAAATGGCGGGGCACACAGCACTTCAAGGGGGGGCACACAACCCCTTAAAAAAAGTGGGGGGCACACAACCTTTTCAAGTGGCGGGGACACAAAAACTTACAAAACGGCGGGGCCACAACAAATTTACAAACGGCGGGGGCCCCAACACTTTCAAGTGGCGGGGCACACCAAAACCTTTCAAGCGGCGGGGCCCCCACGACACTTACAAGTGGTGGGGCACACAACACTTTTCAAGTGGCGGGGCACACAACACTTAAAAAGTGGGGGGGGCAACAACACTTTTAAAAACGGCGGGGCACACCCAAAACTTCCCAAATGGGGGGGCACACAACACTTACATTTCGGCGGGCAAAACAACACTTTTCAAGTGGCGGGGGACACAAAAACTTACAATGGCGGGGGACACAACACTTTCAAAATGGGGGGGCACACAAAAACTTAAAAAGCGGGGGGGGCCAAAAACCCTTACAAGCGGCGGGGCACACACCCCTTACAAGCCGGGGGACACAAAAAAATTTTTAAAGGGGGGGGCACACAACACTTACCCAAGGGCGGGGGACACAACACTTACAACGGCGGGCAAAACAACATTTACAATGGAAGGGGGACACAACACTTAAAAAAGGGGGGGGCACACAAAAACTTTAAAAAGCGGCGGGGGGAAAACAACACTTTTCAAGCGGGGGGGCACAACAAAATTTTCAAGCGGCGGGGGACACCAAAAACCTTTTCAAGGGGGGGGGCCCCACGAAAACATTCCCAAACGGTGGGGGACACAACACTTACAAGCGGGGGGGCACACAACACTTACAAGTGGCGGGGCACACAACACTTACAAGCGGCGGGGCACACAACACTTACAAGCGGCGGGGCACACAACACTTACAAGCGGCGGGGCACACAACACTTACAAGCGGCGGGGCACACGACACTTACAAGCGGCGGGGCACACAACACTTACAAGCGGCGGGGCACACGACACTTACAAGCGGCGGGGCACACAACACTTACAAGCGGCGGGGCACACGACACTTACAAGCGGTGGGGCACACAACAAGGATTGCAAACTTATTTATCAATGTTCTTACAACAAAATCTTGCTGTGACTGATATGACAAAAATTGCTGGCAAAAATAATGGTACACAAGTCTGCGAAAAGATCAGGGAATGAGACACTGCTGGCATACAAGTGCCTAGCGGGTAAGGCATTCAAAAATATGCTATGGTCAGCAGCAACATGAATAACAGTCAGTGATTCACACAGACGGTTGGTAGTGAGTCATCTACTGGTACACTAGTTACTGGTAACTGGTTAATAGGAACTGGTACTACTACTGAGAAAAGGATTTAGTAGTTCTGGTTAGCAGTAACCTAAAACCAAGACAACAGTGCATTAGTGTTCGCAATAAAGCTAACAGAATTTTTGGCTTCATATCTAGAAGTATAAATAATAGAAGTCCTCAGGTTGTTCTTCAACTCTATATATCCTTGGTTAGGCCTCATTTAGACTATGCTGCTCAGTTCTGGTCACCGTATTACAGAATGGATATAAATGCTCTGGAAAACGTACAAAGGGGATGACAAAGATGATCCATGTATCAGAAATCTTCCTATGAGATAGACTGAGGGCCCTGAATCTGCACTCTCTCGAAAGGCGTAGAATTAGGGGGATATGATCGAGGTGTATAAATGGAAAAGAGGAATAAATAAAGGGGATGTAAATAGTGTGCTGAAAATTTCCAGCCAAGACAGGACTCGCACAATGGTTTCAAGTTGGAAAAATTCAGATTCAGGAAGGATATAGGAAAGCACTGGTTGGTAATAGAGTTGTGGATGAGTGAACAACACTCCCGAGTACAGTTATTCAGGCTAAAACGTTGTGTAGTTTTAAAAATAGGTTAGATAAATACATGAGTGGGTGTGGGTGGGTGTGAGTTGGACCTGACTAGCTTGTGCTGCTGGGTCTGGTACAGTGCTCCATCCTTGAGTGGGGATGACCAGACTGGGTGGGTCATTGGGATAATCCGGGGGGTGGGTCATTGGCCTAATCCGCGGGGGGGGGGACATGGACCTGCTCCGCATGGGTCAGTAGGCCTGTTGCAGTGTTCCTTCTTTCTTATGTTCTTATGTTCTTATGTTCTTCTTATAACGACACAACAGTACGGATGACAGCACTCACGCAAATACTACATCTTTATTACATACGTTTCGGTCCTGAGACCGAAACGTATGTAGTATGGATGACGTAAGTGTATGTACGTTTGTCCTTTCATCCACAGTTTTAAAAGTAGGTATGATGTGTACTTACCTATTTGTGGTTGCAGGAGTCGAGACTCAACTCCTGGCCCTGCCGTGTGTGTGTGTGTGTGTGTGTACTCACCTAATTGTGGTTGCAGGGGTCGAGACTCAGCTCCTGGCCCCGCAGTTTCACATTGTTGTGAATATTTTACCCAAATTCACGATATTGTTCATTCTTTGGTCGCTGTTTCTGTAATAACCATCGTCAGTTTAATAATGGAAACAAAACTCACCACAGTTCTTCAAATTAAATTTATTAAAAAACAAAATTCCCTCTAAAACTTTAATTTTTAAGAACATTCACACACACACACACACACACACACACACACACACACACACACACACACACACACACACACACACACACACACACACACACACACACGCACGCACGCACACACACACACACACACACACTTTGAGCAATTATGATCTAAAATATTAAGAAACATCAGTACTTAAAGGTGGATACAGGAAGCTTCTTATTTAGAAGCGGGTGAACGATGGCACTTCCATCTCTTCTTGTGCTCAACAACACTCACGGGCCAAAAACTCTTCAGGAAATACCATGTTTATTCAAACACAACACCGAGAGCTCGCTGTTCCTCGGCGAAGCGGATCTGCGCGAGTGCGTGGTCAGGGAGAGAGTGAGGCGTGGGCAGCAGCAGGGACTCTGGTCTGTAGCCGTTCTCATCAGCGACGTAGCGGACCTCAGCGATGGTGCCGTCGTCAAGAGGGAACCTGGGAGGAGATAAGACGTAGGTTCAGGAAAGGCTCTGACTACTGTTAATATCTACTCTATGCAACGCTCTATCCGTTGTGATCATTCAACAATAGGACTGGTAGAGGCTCGCTGATCCGCCGCTTGTCGTAGCTCTACTGTATTGTGCCAGAATTTAGCGAGCAGACATGCGTACAAAATTTGTAAATAAAGTCTGTAACTGTTACGAATCCTAATAATTTTAATGCTCTTCGCAAGACTTTTTTTCATGTAGAAGTGCATACATGAGTCAATAATGACAAATATTAAGAGTGAATCGTCACCTGTAGACGCCCTGGATGTTGCTCTGGCCCTGGGAGCCAGGGCTGCCGGAGGCTTCCACAGCGATGCCGTTATCGGCCTCGAAGGCGTAGTTGAAGGTACCGTCACCGTTGTCTTGACGGTCATCTCTGAGGATCGCCACCACTGGCTGGTTGTCTTGAAGCTGAGGAGCAGCGACGGCCACGGCCGCCAGGCAGGCAAGAACCACCTGTGCAGGAGTAGAGGATGACTAAAATGATTCACTGTATGTATACGGAATCTCCCGTATGAAGATTAACTTAGATCTTTGGTAAAGATTAGAGGGGTCTCAATACCCTAACTTTAAATATAAGAAGAACCACAGACTATCAACAAGGAAGAACTTGGTTAGTTTCTGAACACACTTTTGGATAATTGTATAACGAATCAAGCGTTAAACCCATGTGCAATATTTAAGAAAATATGTTTATAAGAAAGGAGGAGCACTTCAGCAAGCCTACCGGCCAATGAGTGGTAGGCAGATCCTTCTTAAATTCAGCCCTTAAGTGGTGAGGGCCAGAGCCTTCAATCTTAAGCTGAAATTCCTGTGGAAGTTAGGAACCACAGTGTGGTGCCCGAGTGTGGTTCCTGAGTGGGGTGCCTGACTGTGGTGCCTGAGTGTGGTGCTTGATTGTGGTTCCTGAGTGTGGTGCCTGACTGTGGTGCCTGAGTGTGGTGCCTGAGTGTGGTTCCTGAGTGTGGTGCCTGACTGTGGTGCCTGAGTGTGGTGCCTGAGTGTGGTTCCTGAGTGTGGTGCCTGACTGCGGTGCCTGAGTGTGGTGCCTGAGTGTGGTGCCTGACTGTGGTTCCTGGTTATGGTGTCTCGTTGACTAAGCCGTCAAGTAGATAAGCTTGACCTACTTCCACTAGTGGACCCCGCCCACACGTGACTATGTCTACAACTTCTACATCCCTCTACTTCTCCTGGCTTCGCTGTAAAAGTACCCGCCTTCATTCCTCAGCTGGAATGATAAAACCCGTGGTGGAACCAGCGTCTCTCAACAAGGATACCCAGGTGTTGCACACTTGTCTTATTCGTCAGACCGCAGGGGAAGGGGGGCGATACGAGGGAAAGGTGGGAAGGTCAGGGAAGGAATGGGAGATGCGACGAACAAGAAAGACGCATTACCCGTCACAGTCAGCTGTGATATTATCTTATGAATGGCATATGAAAAGAGGCATCTAGAGTGAGCGCATTCACGACCGTCATGTTTGGTGAACACATACGCGTTTGTGTGTGTTTGTCTTGCATAATAATAAAAGGAACTAGATATCCAAGTACTCACAAACTACATATTGGTGCACATGTGTATGGGACTGTGCGTTTGTGACTGGAATAATTAAACGTGTACCAGGTGACCTGACTAGCTACAGACGAGGGACTTCGGGTGTGACTGGTATAACAAGAGAGCCGTCAGGTGCCCATGTATACTCACGAGCTTCATGTTTGTTGCACACGTGTGTTGTTTGTGTGTAAGTGTTGCAGGAGGCTTCGAGGAAGATGCTCTGCTAGTGGAAGCCAGACTTTATATATACCCGAAGATGACCCCGACCTCGCTCTCCTGCAGGGGCGGAGCATGTGTAGAGGTGGAGCTACTGAGTGTGTGTGTGTGTGTGTTTGTAGCCGCTCATTTGTGGTTATATGGGTCGAATCTTAGCTCCTGGCTCCGCCTATTTGCTGGCCGCTATCGGGTTCACTCACACTCCTTGCATAAACTCTGCTATATTCGATTTCTAACACTTCGTTGTCTAGGTCGTTCCATTAACTGACCAGTCTAAGGCTAAAGAAGTATTGCCCAACATTCCCGTAACTCATGTGTGTTTTTAACATCCAGCTGTGCCCTCGTGTACCTGATTCCGGCTTCTTAAACAGACTCGTCATGTTCACCTTATCAGTTCCTCTTAGAATTTTGTACGTCGTAATTATGTCATACCCGGTCCTTCTCTTCTTTAATATTAACATCGTCAGGTTTAGCTCCTTCAGCCTCTCATAGCTCATGCTTCAGTTCAGAGACTAGTCTCGTTGCAAACCTTTGTCTTTTTTTTCACCCTTTTGACGTGCATTAGTCAGATGTGGGTTCTACACTGGCGCTGTGTGCTCAAAGATCGAGCTTGACATAATGCGTGTATAGTGTTGATGTTACTGAAAACAACCCTTAAATTACCATTCTCGCAGTTATTCATATGTGCCTCAGGCGATATGCTTGGAACTATGCACACCCG
>NW_026480745.1:0-12455 GCF_026875155.1 Cherax quadricarinatus
CTTTTTTCCCCCCCCATCTACCTTTTACTCTCAGTGTAGCTAACAACTAGAAAGTGATCTGATATATCTGTGGCCCCTCAAATAAACATGTACATCCTGAAGTCTACCAACAGTCCTTTTATCTACCAATACATAATCCCAACAAACTACTGTCATTTCGCCTACATCATATCTTGTATACTTATTTATCCTCTTTTTCTTAAAATATGTATTACCTAAAACGAAACCCCTTTCATACAAAGTTCAATAAAAGGGGCTCCCATTATCATTTACACCTGGCAACCCCCAAACTTACCTACCACACCCTCTCTAAAAGTTTCTCCTACTTTAGCATTCAGGTCCCCTACCACAATTACTCTCTCATTTGGGTTCAAAGGTTCCTATACATTCACTTAACATCTCCCAAAATCTCTCTCTCTCCTCTGCATTCCCTCTCTTCTCCAGGTGCATACACGCTATTATGACCCCCTTCTCGCACCCAAACCCTTTACTTTAATCCACATAATTCTTGAATTTAAACACTTTCATATTCTCTTTTCTCCTTCCATAACTGATCATTTAACATTACTGCTACCCCTTCCCTTTTGCTCTAACTCTCTAAAGATACCCAGTTTTAAATTTCCCATTTATTTCCCCCCACTGAAACTCTCCTACCCCTTCAGCTTTGTTTCGCTTAGGGCCAGGACATCCAACTTCTTTTCATTCTAACATCAGCAATCACTTTTTTCTTGTCATCCCACTACATCCACGCACATTTAAGCACCCAGTTTTATAAAGTTTTTCTTCTCTTTTTTAGTAAATGTCTACAGGAGAAGGGGTTACTAGCCCATTGTTTCCCGGCATTTTAGTCGCCTCATAACGACATGCATGGCTTACGGAGGAAAGATTCTTTCCACTTCCCCCATGGACAATAGAAGAAATAAAGAAGAACAAGAGCTATTTAGAAAAAGGAGAAAAACCTAGATATATGTATATATATATGCATGTGCGTGTCTGTGAAGTGTGACCAAAGTGTAGGTAGGAGTAGCAAGATATCCCTGTTATCTAGCGTGTTTATGAGACAGGAAAAGAAACCAGCAATCCTACCATCATGCAAAACAGTTACAGGTTTTTGTTTCACAGTCATCTGGCAGGACGGTAGTACTTCTCTGGGTGGTTGCTGTCTACCAACCTACTACCAACGCCATATTAGAAATGCTAATAATAATAATAATAATCACTGAGTCTTATTAAATGTTGTATATTACGTTAATATACACATTTTCATTAATCCATCCATAATATTTTTTTCAAAATTATATAATAAACACGATACATAACATAAAAAGATGATAAATACACCCTACAATGGAATAAATAAACATAAATATGAGATGTCGTAGCCAGATAACTTGTACAAGTGATGCCAAGAATAACATTTTCTCTAATCTAACATAAGAGAAAATGTGTTACTGGGGGTAACTGTAGAAAATTATTCCTTTCGTATGTATGTAAGTAAGTTTATTCAGGTATACACAAATACAGTTACATAGATTATCATACATAACAACATATGTGTAGAGAACCTAGGATACCCAAAAAAGTCAGAGTGACTTATTTCCATTGCCTTCACTCAGAGCATCATTTCTTCTCAAATGATGTTACATGAGAATGGGAGTGTTTTTCTTTATTTATCACGTATCAGGGGTAGAGACAACCTGTCCCACAATGTAACTTTTTAAAACAAACCAGATCCCGTACACTTCGTTACAAAACTTACCTTCGCCTGGTTTTTTTTACATAACTCTGCGCCTGAACTCTCTCCTGCACTCATTGTTTCTCTCTCTCATTTATTCGTTTTATCTCATTTACTTACTCCTACCCTACATTAAGACTACAAATATTATAAGGTAAGTAATGAGTAAAACTGTATATACATTTTATCGCTCTGGATGCTTAAATATCATAGAATATATGTGTGGGTGGGTTGGCCTGGTAGGGTAGCCCGGCTGACTACCATACATACCACACTTGATTTTTTACAATAAATACTACTCATCTCACCCTATATTTTAAGGTAAGTAATGAGTGAACTGTATATACATTTTATCGCTCTGGGATGCTTAAATATCGTAGAATTGTATGTGTGGGTGGGGTTGCGTGGTATGGTAGCCTGGCTGACTACCATACATACCACACTTGATTTCTTACAGTAAATACTACTTGTCTCACCCTAGATTAAGACTATAAATATTTTAAGGTAAGTAATGAGTGCACTATGTGTGTATTGTACTTTTTATTGTTTTTTGATGCCTGGTTCTATTGCTAACTTAATATATGTTAGTGTAAACTTGTTATCTAGTGTTTGTATGCATTTGTAAGTGGAAAAAAAGGGTGTTCCACTTTACGGCGGTTTCCGCTTTACGACGGTAGCCTGGAGCCTAACCAGCCGTATAAGTGGGGCCTTCCTGTAAGCCATGCGTGTCGTATGAGGCGACTAAAATGCCGGGAGCAATGGGCTAGTAACCCCTTCTCCTGTATACATTTACTAAAAAAGAGAAGAAGAAAAACTTTATAAAACTGGGATGCTTAAATGTGCGTGGATGTAGTGCGGATGACAAGAAACAGATGATTGCTGATGTTATGAATGAAAAGAAGTTGGATGTCCTGGCTCTAAGCGAAACAAAGCTGAAGGGGGTAGGAGAGTTTCAGTGGGGGGAAATAAATGGGATTAAATCTGAAGTATCGAGAGAGTTAAGCAAAGGAAGGGTAGCAAAATTTTAAAATGACAGTTATGGAAAAAAAAGAGAATAGAATGTGTAAATTCAAGAATAGTGGATTAAAGAAAAGGGGTTGGATGGAGAATGGGTCATAAAAGCGTGATGCCCCTGGAGAAGAGAGGAAGAAAGGGGAGAGAAGAGTTTTGGGGAGATTTTAAATGAAGTTAGGAGCCTTTTTGAACCAATTTGAAGAGTAGTTGGGGTGGGGGACCAATCTAATGGGAGAAACTTTTGAGAGGGTGTGGAGGTAATTTGGGTGCCGGTGAAATGAAATGGGAGCCCTTTGATTGAACTTTGTTAGAAAGGGGTTTAGTTATAGAATACTTTTTTAAAAAAAAGGGGATAAATAAGTATACACGTATATTGGGGCGAAATGAAGTAGTTTTTTTGGTTATGTATTGGTAATAAAAGACTGTTGAGTAGACTCGGTGTACATTTTTAAAAGGGGGCCACAGATAATCAGATCACTTCTATTTTGTAGCTACACTGAGAGAAAAAGGGTAATGGGATAAAAGGAAAAGAAGCATCGGGGAAAGAGAGGTGAAGGTTCATAAACTAAAAAAGGAGACAGTTGGGGAAAGTATAAACACTTTTGGGGATAGGGGGGCTAATGAGACATAGGCAATGGGTCGAAGAGGAGGGGGTAGGTTTAAAAATGTATGTTAGAGTGTTCAGCAGAATTTTGTGGTTACGGGAAAGTGGGTGCGGGGGGGGAAAGGAGCGATTGGTGGAATATGATGTAAAGAGAGTAGTAAGGGGGAAAAAAATTAGCATATGAAAGTTTTTACAAATAAATGATGCAAAAGGGGGGAAAAATTTTAAGGAGAAAAAGGGGAGGTTTAAAAGAGTGGGGAAGCAAAGTAAAAAGAGCAAATGAAGAGGGGGGAGATGTTATCTTTTTGTTGAAAATAAGAAAAATTTTTGAGTGAGATTACAAGTTAAGGAAGCCTAGAGAACAAAATGGATTTTATCAGTTAAACATAGGAAAGGAGAGTTATTAATTGAGAGTTGAGGTATTGGGAAGAATGGAGGAATATTTTGAGGAATTGTTTGAATGTTTGATGAAGATTGGGAAGCTGTGATTTTGTGTATAGGGCCAATGAGGAATAAACATCTTGTAGGAGTGAGGAAGAGCCAGTGTGAGTGTGGGGGAAGTCATGAGCAGTATGGTAAAATGAAGGGGGTAAGGCAGGCTGGGATTGATGGGATAAAGATATAAATTGTTGAAAGCAGGTGGGGATGTATTTTTGGAGTGGTTGGTGCTATTATTTAATAAATGTAACAGAAGAGGGTAAGTTATCCCTAGGGATTGGCAGAGAGCATGCATAGTTCCTTTGTCATAAAGCAAAGGGGACCAAAAGAGAGTGCAAAAATTATAAGGGTTAAGTCTGTTGTGTAATACCTGGTAATGTGTATGGTAGAGGAGTTAATTATTGAAAGAATTAAGAGTAAGACGGAGGAATAGAATAGCAGATGAAACAAGAGGCTTTTTAGGAAAGGTAGGGGTGTGGACCAGGTGTTTACAGTGAATCATATAGTGAACATATTTTAGTAAGGCATAAAAGGTTTTTGTGGCATTTATGGATTTGGAAAAGCGTATACAGGGTTGATAAGGGGGCAATGTGGGCAGATGAGCAGATGGTATTGGTATAGGAGATAGGATACTGAAGCAGTGAAGAGATTATACAAGGATAGTGAGGCTCAAGTTAAGGGTATTAGGGAAAGAGGGAGATTATTTCCCAGTAAAATAGGCCTTAGACAAGGATGTGTGATGTCTCCGTGGTTGTTTCAATACATTTTATAGATGGGGTTCTAAGAGAGTAAGTGCGAGGGTCTTGCAAGAGGTGTGGTAGGTTAAAGATAAAAAATTCACACATAAAGTGGGAGTTGTCACAATTGCTCTTTGCTGATGAACACTGTGCTCTTGGGTGAATTTGAAGAGAAGTGCAGAGGTTGGTGGATGATTTGGTAGGGTTATGTGAAAGAAGAAAATGAAAGTGAATACAGGAAAAGTAAGGTTATGAGATAAAAAGATTAGGTGATGAAAGATTGGATATCAGATTGGAGGGAGAGTATGGAGGAGGTGAAGTATTCAGATATTTGGGGTGGACCGTGTCTAGTGATGGGTCTATGAAAGATGAGGTGAATCATAGAATTAATGAGGTAAAAGGGTGAGCGGTGCCCTTAGAGTTCTTTGGAGACAAAGAACTTTAATCCATGGAAATAAAGAGTAGGGAAATATGAGAGTATAGTTTTTACCAATCTCCTGTAGGGTGTGAAGTATGGGTAATGAATGTTGCAGTGAGGGAAGAAGGCGGAGCAGTGGAGATGTCTGTCTGAGGGCCAATGTGTGGTGTGAATATATAATGCAGAGAATTCGTAGTTTGGAAGTTAGGAGGAGGTGCGAATGCCAAAACTGTTGTCCAGAGGGTTGAGGAAGGGTTGTTGAGGTGGTTCGGATATCAGAGAGATGGAAGCAAAACAGAATGACTTCAAGAGTGTATCAGTCTGTAGTGGAAGTGAAGGCGGGGTAGGGGTTGGCCTAGAAAAGGTTGGCGGGAGGGGGTAAAGGAGTGTTTTTGTGTGCAAGGGGCTTGGACTTCCAGCGGGCAATGTGTGAGCATTTTTGATAGGAATGAATTGAGACAAAAGGTTTTTAATACTTGATGTGCTGTTGGAAGTGTGAGCAAAGAACATTATGAAAGGGATTCAGGAAACCGGCAGGCTGGACCTTTAGTCCTGGAGAGCGGGAAGTACAGGTGCCTGCACATCCTGAAGAGGGGTGTTTAATGTTGCAGTTAAAAACTGTAGTGAAAAGCACCCTTCTGGCAAGACAGTGATGGAGGAATGATTGCGAAAGTATTTCTTTTTTGGGCCACGGCCCTGCCTTGGTGGAATCCGGCCAGTGTGTTAATAAATCAAATAAAAATAAAAAAATAATACTGTTAGATGTTGTTTGCACTATTGGATCCGTCTCCCTATGCATCACTACTCTGATCGAGTCTCCTCGTGGTCATATCCTGTCTCTACAATGATTTTCTTAACCACGAGTATGCAGAGATACGATGCTCTGTGTAATCTCGAGTTATGAGGAGCATAGTTTATTAGTGAAATAGACACTGTAAAAATTGTAAGAATTGGCATGGCAAAAGAGTTTGATTGGTGATACTGAATTGTTTGTATTAAAGTACACGAGTTATCACAGAATAATCATGGAAAGACACTAATTGCAACTCTTAGTGCGACTGTTTGTCATGTTGGGAGCAATTGTGACCCATCTCCTGTCATCACACATTATGATCGAGCATTTTTGTGTGTTGATAGCTGTCGCATTGCAAAAACTACCTAACATACCGCCTCGGCTTGTTTCTCTGCTGTTTTCTGTAGTTGCTGGAAACAGCAGTCCACAGAGAGTCTCGTACCATGGTGGGGGTGAACAACACTTCACGCTGGTGAGGAGACTGCCTTGCCTCTGGCTACTCTCTCTCTCTTTGTGGCGCTGGTTCAAGACAACTAACTCCCTCATCAGCTCTCCCTTGCTGGCCCTTTGTTGGAACTTCATCTCTATCACTCCTCTGGTTGGTTAGTTCTGTTTAACTCTATTCACAGAGCAATAAAAAAACATACCCCGGCCGGGATTGAACCCGCAGTCATAGAGTCTCAAAACCTCCAGCCTGTCGCGGACGTCTCTGACTGCGGTTCATCCTGGCTGGGTATGGTTGTTTGCAATCGTGTTATTACGTTTCGTGGCTCAACAGACATAGCCTAGACTTAGTGTTTCGACTTTTTACTGAGGTTGGTGGTCACACTTAAACTCTGAGAAACTCAGGTCCTGAGGCTGTAACTCTGACCTAAAATTTGTACTGGTATCTGTGCACTGTCCACAGTTGGGATTTCTTATGCGAACTTAGAATCAGTAGTATGGGAGTTTTGTGACTGTTTGTGGAGGATCTGTGCAGATTGTCCCCACTTAGGGTCATTCATGTTATCTCCTTGTTCCTGATTCTGCGTTGCTGCTGCTTGGTATATTTGTTGTTCGGGCGAATTGATCCTCTTACTGTTTCATCAAGCTGTTCTGATTGCCAGGTTTGGTCAAGAAGTTTAGTTTTGTGAGGAATTTTAGTCAGTCAGTGGTTAGGTCGAGTTCAGTCTTGAACATAGTGACCTACTTAGAGCACTTACACTACTCAAATAATATGGGTTTGAGTAGCTGTGTTGCATTTGGTAGATCATGAATGTAGATGAGAAAGAGGATTGGTCCAAGGCACTTCCTTGTGGACTCCTACTGTGATTTGATTGGGTGGAAGAGATTGGACCACTTGCATGCACAATGTAGAGTCATTACTAAGGTATGATGTTAGGATAGTTGAGGGAGTGCCTCCTGATATCATAGTGCATTGGTTTGGAGTACAGCAGTTCATGGACAGCTGCATCGAATGCTTTACGTAAATCAATGAAAATGCCCAGCGGGTTTCTTTCTTTCGAGTGCGGTATATATTATTCTAGCATGTGTAGGATAGCATCATTTGTGCTTTTTATTATTCCTGATCAAATCTGACAAGGGTTTAATATGTTGTGTGAGACAAGGGTAGGAATTGATCTGTCCTATGATTAATTTTCCAAAGCATTTTAGAAGTCAGTGGTAAGTTAGATATTGGTCATAATTGTTCAAGTCACATTGGCCACCTCCTTTGTGGATTGGAGTGTACTCCTCTCTATTTGAGGATTGTTGGGAAGGTAGATGATTGCAATTGATTTGTTAAAAAGTTTTGCAATAATTGGTGACAATACTTGAGAAGCTTTTCTGTACATAAAAGCAGGCAAGTTGTTTATGTCTCCTGCCTTGTTTTTAAGGGTGTTTATGATGAGCATAACTTCTATTGGGTTGGTTGGAGCTAGGAATAGCATATTTGGGTAGGTGTACCTATCAGGTAGTCTGATGAATGGGTGTTTCCATTTGGTATTTTGTTCGCTAGATTTTTTCCTGTGGTAGAGAAGAAAATGTTGAGTCTGTTTGCTGTTTCAGTTGGTGTGAGTTGGGGTTCATCTGATTTTGTTAGTTTGATTGTTTTGTTTTTCAATAACTGGCAGAGAAGGTGATCCCTAAGTCTACTCCTGCACAACTCTCCAACTCCAAGCACCCCTTCTCTCCAGCTACCCAAGCTTACTTAACTGAATGTGCCGAAGAACTTTCTAACATCGCTAAGGAAACCTTTGAAACTGCAAGGAATATGAGGGCCAATCTTCAGATTGACCAACACACTGCTGAGCATATTCTCAGCACAGTCACCACAGCTAACCTCCAACAGAAGATCAAACTCAATCGCAAACTTCAGTACCTCTGCTCTAACAGTCGATGGAAGGAAATGGGACGTGAATCCCTGATAAACAACTTATCGTCACAATGCACCTTAACCGACTAAGAAAAACAAGCACTGAGTCTGGGACTCAAATTACCCCAACCTACGCAAAACCAAACTATCAACTTAATCTAGTTACCGGAACCATAGACACAGTGAACAGCAACTCCAGAAGTGGGTTATATACAGGGCCTCTCACGTGCAAGCTTTATGTGAACCTTCTACTTCTATCTTCCTAACGATACATCACTGCCCTTAAGGAACCTCGCCAACGACCCCAACATTATCGTCACCACCGCGATAAAGGAGGTGGAGTCGTCATCCCTCAACACCAGTGAACTACAACACTAAAAATGATGGACCTTTTGAATGATCAATCTACATACGAAACCCATCAGCACTCAACAGTGGGAGACGCTCACCAAGATTATCTATACAAAACCAGACAAATACTCAAATGCACTAGAGAAAGGGAAGAAACTTCTGTACTTGTTACCAAGCAAGCGACCCTAAACCAGCACACATGTATGGTTATCCCAAGACCCATAAACACAATAATCCTCTCAGAACCAATCACGTCAAGGAATAGGCAGTGCTCCACCAAATTATCCGGAGTTTTTTTATTTTATTTATTTATTTATAATTTGAGCACACTTACAGAGGTACAAAAAAAAAAATACAGGATAAGATCAGCATGCCAAAGCACTTTACTATTGCATAGCGATTACGGTCTGGCTTAAATTAACTTTAAGGATTAACTAAGCAATGATGAAATCAGTGAAAAACATTAATTAAACTGATTACTGAAAAAGCACAATGAGTATTAACAAAGACAGGTCATATGGTTGCATTGCATTGTTGTAAAATTCAGTAGAAATGAGTTATTCTGTTAGGTAGTGAATTTAAAAATAATAATAAAGTTAGATTGGGTTTTTAGGTTTACATTTATGTGATATAAATGTGAGAAACCATTTAAGATATACAATTTATAAGGTTTCTTATTCTATTTATTTTGGTTTTGGGTGAGTAAGTGAATCTTTGAGAAGAGACTTTGAATTTATAAACAGGTAGTGTTTCTTTTAATAACAGGTAATGAATTCCAGATTTTAGGGCCTTTTAATGTGCATTGAGTTTTTGCAAATTAGCGTGAGATGGACACGAGGAATATCAAATAGTGATCTGTGCCTTGTGTTATGGTTCCATGTGGTCTGTTGATGTGGCAAGAGATAGTTTTGAGGGAGGGTTAATATCAGAGTTGATTGTTCTATGTATGTAATAGGTGCAGTAATAAGTGTGGATGTTTTGTATGGTGAGTAGGTTGAGTGTATTGAATATTGGTGGAGTGTGCTGCCTGTAGTGAGAATTTGTTATCATTCTAACTGCAGCCTTTTGTTGGGTAATTAGTGGTCTGAGATGGTTACTTGTTGTTGAGCCCCATGCACAAATTCCATAGGTGAGATAGGGGTAAATAAGAGAGTGATATAGGGCCAGGAGGGCTGACTGTGGAGCATAGTACCGTATCTTCGATAGTATGCCTACAGTCTTGGAAATTTTCTTAGAAATTTGTTGTATATGTGTATGAAATTTGAGTCTATTATCAAGGTGGATTCCTAAGAATTTTCCCTCTGTTAGCTTTGTGATAGGTGATCCGTTTATCATTATGTTAAGAGGGACATCTGTAGCTCTGTTACCAAACTGAATGAAGTAGGTTTTGTCAATGTTTAGTGTAAGTTTGTTAGTACTCATCCAGGTAGATATTTTCTGTAATTCGGTATTTACAGTATTGGCTAGCGTGACTGGGCTCGGGTGGGAGAAGACGTATGTTGTGTCATCAGCAAATAGTGTGGGTTTGAGTAATTGAGAAGCATTTGGTAGGTCATTTATGTATAGGAGAAAGAGAAGAGGGCCAAGGACACTTCCCTGTGGGACACCAACTGTAATTGGTTGTGCAGAAGAGTTTGCCCCATTTGCGTACACATATTGGCTTCTGTTGCTGAGGTATGACTTGAGGTAGTTGAGGGAGTGCCCTCTTATACCATAGTGTGATAATTTTACGTGGAGCAAGTCATGGTCAACTGTATCAAAAGCTTTACGTAAGTCAATGAAGATCCCCAGTGGGACTTCTTTTTTCTCTATTGCAGTGTATATATGTTCTAGCATGTGTATAATAGCATCATTAGTATTTTTATTAGGCCTGAATCCAAATTGGCAGGGGTTGAGTATGTTTTGGGAGATAAGGTAGGAGTAGATTCGTTTATGAATTAATTTTTCGAAGATTTTTGAGAGAGGGTGTAAGTTGGATATTGGCCTATAGTTATTCAACTCTGTTTGGTCTCCTCCTTTGTGGATCGGGGTGACCCTTGCTATTTTGAGTACTGTAGGGAAGGTGGAGGATTCAATGGATTTGTTAAAGAGTGTTGCAATGATTGGTGATAGCACTTGTGACACTTTTTTGTATATAAAGGGTGGTAAGGTATTTAAATCTCCTGCCTTGTTTTTTAGTGCGTTGATAATAAGGGAGACTTCGTATGGGTTAGTCGGAGCTAGGAACAGTGTGTTCGGGTAGTTGCCGGTGAGGTAGTCATTTGGTGGGTATCTGAGCTTGGGATTTTATTGGCAAGGTTTTGTCCTATAGTGGAGAAGAAATCATTGAGTCTGTTTACTGTTTCTGTTGGTGGGAGTTGGGGTTCATCTGATTTTGCTAATTTTATTTCGCTATTTCGTGATATCTTTTTTGTTCCCAGAATTTCTGATAGGGTTTTCCAGGTCTTTTTTATATCACCTCGTAAGTTGGATAATCTGTTCTCATAATACAATTTTTTGCCCTTCTTATCAGGCTGGTTAGGATTGACGAGTAACGTTTTGTTTGGTCTCTGGTTATGTGACCCATTCTGTACTGTTTTTCATATTGGTGTTTTGTATTTATGGATTTGAGAATGCTGGGTGTTAGCCAGGGACTGTTCAGTCTCTTAGCTGTCATCTGCTTAGTTTTTTTAGGGCAGTGCTTGTTATAGAGGTATTGAGTCTTTTTTAGAAAATTATTAATACATTCGTCAATATCTGTATTGATTTCTAGCTCAGTGTGCCAATCAATGTTTGCTAATGCTGTTGTGAAGTTATTAATGGCTGCCTCATTGTGAAGTCTGAAGGTGACTTTAGTAGTGTCTTGGGGTAATTTACCAAGAGTTGTTATGAGGAAAGTAGGGTAGTGGTCTGTGGTATTATCTGTAATTATGCCTGATTTTAAAGGGGATATGGTGTTGGTCCAGATGTGGTCAAGTAGGGAAACACTAGTCTCTGTAACTCTTGTAGGTTTTGTTACTGTTGGTAGCAACATACAGTTACTCATTGTGTTTGTGAATTCAGTAACGTGTGGGTCCTGGTCTTGCAGGAGATTTATATTGAAGTCACCTGAGAGTAGTAAGTGATCTTTGTTCATGCGTGCATCAGTTATCATACTTCCTAGGTTTTGACTAAATTGGCTAACATCTTTCCTGCCTTCTGGGGACCATCAGCCCCGCTCATCTTAAACACTCAGGTGACCTTCTCAACTGCATCCGTAACCTCTCCATCCGTAACAAGAAATTAAGCAGTTTGGATGTGACTTCCCTCTTCACAAAAGTACCTACCAAAAAAGCCATCGAGGTTCTGCGACGTAAAGTCAATCAGGGCCTTAATCTTCCTCTACCTCCCGGAGATTTTGTTGACTTAATTGAACTCTGTGTTAATTTCAACTGTTTTTCTTTCAATAACAAGCTCTACAAACAAACCTACGGCATGGGAATGGGGTCCCCCATCAGTGCCGTCCTAGCCAACTTATACATGGAACACCTAGAGTCCGAACACTTTGCCAACATCATCCCTTCAAGCGTCACTTGGTTACGTTACGTGGACGATGTCCTCATAATAACTCCAAAACGTTTTGATGTACGGGATCTTCAGGCAAGGGTCAACGCAGTTGAACCGGCGATCCAGTTTACACTAGAAGAAGAGTCCAATGACAAGCTACCTTTCCTCGACGTTCTCATTCAAAAAGTAGACAACAACCTAAGATTTCAAGTTTATCGGAAACCCACCAATAAAAATGATCTCACACACTTCTATTCCAGTCAAGATACCAAGACCAAAAGAGGCATCATCATCGGGTTTTTCCTAAGAGCATACCGAATTTGTAGTCCTGAGTTTCTTGACGAGGAGTGTACATACATTCACCAAACATTCACAGAGTTACATTTTCCTCCTTTTTTCATCAAAGACTGCAAGAAAAGAGCTCTTCAGATCATAAATTCTCACGCATCAACACCACTCCCAGCAAAGTTATAATTCTTCCAACAGT
>NW_026480752.1:0-32791 GCF_026875155.1 Cherax quadricarinatus
AGGGGGGAAAAAAAAATTTTCCTAACAATTTAAAATATCTTTTTTTTTTTTTTTTTTTTATTTAAAACATGACATTACAAAATATAATATGTAAAACTCATTTAAGTCTATAATTAACACAAATCCTCCCTACAGCTAATATTACACACCACACTTACAACTCGTGTGGGTACTCCCCCCCCCTCCCTGCTCCCTCATCCTATCACTTAACCCAAACCATGTTGGAGCTACTCAACAGAATTACATGATATGAACAACACTTTTATATACACATCCCTCGAAATGGTACTTAATAATCGACTACAGACCATGCAATGCATTGCACTGAACATATTGTACAGACATATTACCCCCCCCCCCGTGGTTATCCAACCATCCCACTATTTACAACCTAACACACTATGAACAATAAATGTTGCCTAATCTAAAGTCACACAGCAATGATCAAAACATTAATTTATGTAATTGTCCTAATGGTTCAGTTACATAACAATATGTATTACACAACAATGGTGATATAGAAAAGTCGCAAAGACATACAAAATTACTACAAAACCATAAGAATAAACTTAGTCTCAAAATCCAACACATGTAAGCCTCTACACATTTAAACATGCAATTCCAGTGTTAAAAACAATAACACAGCTTCAACTATGACATTCAAGCTCTATACAGCTTATATGGACATTACATAGTATAATTGACAACAGAACAATAAAACATAAAATATAACCATGACATAAGTAACACATAAAGACTGTGCCTAGCACGCACCTAACCACAAAAACCTATAACACCACTGTTGCCCAACTTTATTTACACTATCTGACGTGCATTAACCTCTTTACTCTCAAAACAAAACTGAAAATTGCAGAACACCAGTGACGAACAATAATGCACAGACATTAATACAAACATATCACATCATATCTCTGGACACCGTGAATGATCACAGCATCAACACTATGCAGTGCAAGGCACCTAGAAAACAAGTTGGAGCAAATACATGCAATTATTATAGCAAATCTCCAAATTACAATGTCATTACCGTAAATCAATAATTACCACACACAATATGTATAATAAGTGATAAAGTCCAGTCACACAAAAACTGGCGAGCTCCACAGGTGCTAGCACCCGTGGTCCACATATTATTCACTCGTGCATCACTCATCCAACACTCTCGCAAACATTTGTTATCCATTACCAGGGAGGCAACCCTGTTTTCACCCCTGACTTCCCTACCCCAGCAACACTTTCCAATCATACCCTCCCCTCCCTCGTATATTACAAGTCTAATAAAACCTGTAACGTAAGTTGCCTATATCCCTCTGAAAAATCCTTCACCCACCTCCTCCCATAAATTTCCTTATTTCTACATACTGTTTTATAGAACGTTAACGCTAACACCCTCCTCTTCACCTCAGTAACCTGTTTCCCCCGCAATCCCCACAATATATAGATATAATCTGCCATAATGTATCCCACAGCTCTGATTACACATTCCTCCCAACCCCCCACGTCGAGACTTAATGCTCTCAATACAGAAATTTCTTTACCTCCTATCCTATTTATCACCCTATTTAACCACCCCTTGACACTCCTCAGTCCATCACAAAAATATACTACATGAAAAGCTGACTCCTCCCCACCACATATCCCACACTCCCCCCCCGTCAACGACTCGTCTATCCCGTAGAACCACACCCGACGGTAAAATGCCGTGCAGGAAAACGATACATTACATCCCGAACACGAGTTGCAACCTCATCCTACTCAACCTATTCCATATACTTCCCCATGCATACATGGGGAAAATTCCCTCTACAGGCGCTACAACCCTCCCTGCTAACAATCTACACAACCTACCTATTTTGAACTTTGCTGGCTCTCGATCCCAACTCCAGAGCCCTCAACCACAGTTTCACACTCATGCAACTCAAACACTCCTGTATACATCCGTTGCAATCTGTTATGATCCTGGCCAACCCCCCCCCACCCACACTTTCCCTCATCACCGTCCCTTTTAAAATGAAGACACATTTGACCCTCCGCTTTAAGTCCAGCCAATCCCAGCCCCCCCTTACTGACAGGTAAACATTACCACATCCCTGTTAATCCAATCACAGCTCGAACCCCACCAAATTAAAAACCTTCCTAAGTATGTTCGTTATGCGGCCCAGTTTAAAGGAACAACGGCTGCCACGTGCATACTTGCTAAACAGTAAGATAAATAACAACAATGGCACGCTGCATCAAGGTAAATGATAATGTCGGCAATGCACCCAAGCTCCCTGAATCCTTTCTACCATCCTAAGCGTAGTTTTCCTGCGGTGCCACAGGTAGATGCGTCTGCATAAATAAGACAGCAGATTGTTAACGAATGCACCTGCCTTCCACAACAACTGCCTACCACCAATCAACCCTACCCGCCCAATCTCCTAACCCCATGACCATGGATTTATCTGAAATACCTCATACCAGTTGCCCCTGCCGAGACATTTGTACTACCCCGTCCTGTGCCGCATGAGAACATCCCTCCCCTGATCAGAACAGTTGATATCATCCACAACCCAATTAAACTGGCCAAACCTTGCAACCTCACTCCCTGGTCCCTCTATCTTACGTGACACATACGCTGCTGCCATCAATCTATAAAAGGGTCCTTGTAGCACGCAAACAATAATTGTGACTAGGACATAGACCCTGCCTAAGTAGGTCCCTACTCATTACAATCTTCCCACCCAATCGAGCATTATTCTGACCCTCTGCCATTGCACCTCATACAACGCCTCAACCCAGCCCACTATTTCTCCCAAACCGCCTGACAACCCTGAGGGATGGCATTTCAATGCTTTCTCGATTCCACTCTATCGTATGCCCCCTGCCAATCGAGCGCCACCAAACCTCCCTCCCTCCCCCCCCCTCTAACTGTCTGCTGCCCCGAAATTCCCTAAGTAACGCATGCCCCTCCAACCATAGACCCCTCCCTGGCCAAACCAAACTGAGGTTTTGATACTACCCCCCGCTCCTAGCCACACACTTTTGACCCACCCGATTCCCAAAATCTTTGCAAACAATTATCATCTGCTTCGCATAAACAACGAGATCGCCCGGTAATCCCCGAAGCGTAAGTGCCCAATACCTTCGGACCATACATACGACAGCCGTTTCCTTCTTCTCACCCAGGCTCACCTCTCTCCTATCAGCAATTTAATAACCTAACCAAGAAAATGCCTCAATAAGTCACAATGCTGCCTGATTAAAACTCTGCCGGCGTACCATCATTCCCGTCGCTTTGTTGTGCGCTTTTGCATTCCACTTAAAGCCTCCATATTTCCCCCCTCAGTTATTTCCCCACCCGTGCTTCCCTATCACTGTTACGCAACTGACATAACCACACTCCCGCTCCCACACACTTTCTAAACCCCATCCTCTACCCTGTCTCGTGCCAAGTACATTCTCATACCACTTGTCAGCAAACGCCCCATTCCTTCCGATAGCTTGATGACCTGTCCCCTCCCTGTAACCGCTCCTATCTGCTTCATGAACCACTCAACCATGGAATAAGTCATGCCTGCGTCTTTGGTTTCTGCCTACGCAATACGCACGATGAAGGGCTATCGCCCCATAACACCTCTTCACCCCCGCCTGTACCCTCACCGCTTGGAACCTCTCATCCAGTACCTCACGCAGGCCTCCCATTAATTGCCATAATTTCGTCCATTGGATAAGTGCCCGCCACCGCCCCCCTCGCATAACAACCACCCGTAACTATCCTCCAAATAGTTAGCAAAGCCCATATTTATAAAGAATTGTACTTTCCCCTTCCTTTACGTAATAGTGCTTGATCCTTCTTTAGCCACACACATTCCCACCACATCACCGACATCCTCTATCCCTCTTCTATCTCTGCACGTAACCCCTCGCACAGTCGTGCAAATCCCTCTATCCCTCCCTCATCACCTAACACACTTGTATTTAATTCCAATATCCCCTAGATATACCTGCTAGTGACTCCCACGCCACCTCTGTCTACTACCGCCCATGAATCCAATAAGCTACTTCTATTGTACGGAAAAATGTCAACCCAACCCCTTGAGATATTACAGCCATCCAACCTAGCAGCTGAACCCCGTCTTACAAAAGTGTGCTCTACCTACCACGCCCCTGCCACCAACCGCATCCCCGCAACTGAATATCCCTCAAAAGATCTCGCAAGGCCGCCACACGTGCCCCGCCCCTTTTGGTTCACGGTCAGCCCTCCTAATAACGAAATTGGAGGGGGTGGGGGCAGTTCAGTCGCCAACAACGACGGCCACTGCAGGTAAACCACGTAAGAAGAAAACATTCTTCACATAAAAAATCCCTTTTTAACCCGCACGTCATTTTCTCCGCTGGTGCATACACACATACAAAAAGATACCCGCTGTCCCATCCACCACCCATCCACGCGCTTACCTCCCCCTCCCACCCCCTCATCTTCTTAGGGCAAACCACATAACGGGCTTGCCTCCTGATCAATATACCCACACCACCTTTCAGGACGTGCAGATAGGCAGAGTCATGACCTGAAACACCCTCACTCCACTCGAGCACTCTTTTCCCTCCTTAAATTGTGTTCTTGCAGGACCACTACATCCACCCTGTATTTGATACAGAAACATTCGAAATCATTTCCTTCTTCACATATTACACATCCATTTACGTTCACATAGTCCCATACACCTAAGTCCTCTATATAGTTTCCAAAACCCTTCCCCTCTCTTCATTCATCCCAGGGCGCCTCTGCCCCAGAGTCCCAGACACAAGGCTTCACACATCAACCCCTCCCCCATTTTTGCGACGGCCTCTTATCGTGACAGCTTCGACGTTGCTGCTTTTCATTCCTCCCAACCTACGGCGCCGGCGTCCAGGACATCATCTGAGTCTGACGCCGCCGCTCTCTTCTCGTGAATGCACCTCTACATCCATGTTATCTTCTGAGTTCACCTCACGATGAAACCTCAACCCCACCTACGCCCCGTTCCAACAGCACACGGCGACAACCTCTCTCTTACTAGTTGGCCCGTCAACTCCTGCTATGTTTTTATCCTTACATTCCGCTACAGGCACCGACGTGTCTCTCAACCACTCAGGAACACATCCTCTGCAGCGGTGTCAATGTCCTTAACACCTCCTGAAGCTCTTCCTCTAGAGCCTGCACCATCCTCCTGACTTGCACTTCTGTAGCTATGTCCTTTGTGTAGTAACAGATCCTATTGTGCCAAACATCACAGCTTACCACCCTCACACTCACACATGCCGTTCTCCCTTTGGAATCTCCAACTCGAGTCTTCACTCCACAAGCGCCCCAGGCCCTTGCTTGCGCACAATGGGCTCACAACCGCTATCACGCGGTAACTGGTGCTTCACCAGTTTGCGCTGGCGCCCTTCGCTCTAGCATCACCACTCTGCCGCATAAATGGTCGTACGCCCCACATATTCTGCAACGTACATCTCTGCTGTCCGGCATACGATACCATAACTTGCGTCCCGTAAGTTCCATCCAACAGCTGACTAAGACGGTATGGGATGTCTCAGAGTCATCATTACAGGGAAAAGGTAGCCCTCGCGACGTCCATGTAAGCACCTGCCGTCCACATTGCCCTTTTGTGTGCCAATGTACTAGTTCCATATGTCTCAAAAACACTTCCTTTATTCAGCCTCATCTGCCTCAAATGCGGACACCTTAACATATCTTTAAATCCACGTAAAGATGGCGAGATAACGTCGATCAAAGACGCACCTTCACAGATGGAGTAGCGCAAGACCTCCCGTCTTGTGGAACTGTCGACAACCAAAGACTCATACACGGACGTGGAATTCAGTTAGACGAAGATTCTATAAGCCCCTATTCAAGGCTACCCCATACACCTCATCGTCCTGGATCCATAGGTCTCCCTAATGATTGTCGGGAGTAAGACTTGCACTGAAGAGGGTGAAATCGCCCCCAAGAAGCAGCTCATACCAGGTATTTTACGCGCCTCCTGCACACTCAGCCGCCATGTTGATACAAGTAGCCTCGCCTGAACAGCAGAGGGTGCCAGCGGCACAACTTCACACGAACCGTGCGGTCAGGCAGCGAATGATAGTTATTATAATCAATGGGGGAAGCGCCTAAAAAATCCCCAGGATTATACAGCGCCTGGGGGGTGGGGATTGGAAGGCATTCAGGCTTAAATTCGGGGAACTGATGCAGACCAGAATCCAATTCGCCTAAATCAAAAGCCCCTCACCAACTTCAAGGCAACCTTCCTTGAGGGGCATAAACTCCCAAGTATTGGAAACTATTTTCCAAAATTTGTTCACGGTCAAAAAATGGAGAAAGCATTATTCTATCTACCAACTTTAGTGAGTATTAAATTCCATTTAAATTCAGTAATAAAGCGAGAAGCTTTGCCATAAGGGTTGAATAAGTTACTTTCCCGAGATATCTCCTGGCGCGCCGTCCGGCCCTGTCCTCAAAAAAACAAAAAAAACGCGAAAAATCGCGTTTGATTTGGTTATTGTCTAGTAAACTGATGTTCTAGTTGCAGTTAGACCTCTCAAAAACATCCGTTTTCTCTTACTCGCAGACTAAAGAATAACACCGGGAGAGGATACTCAATTTTTAAAAAAATATTCCCGATAATCTTTCGTCATATATGGCCTTTTTTTTTATTCAGTCTAGAGTAAAAAAATTTTTGTATGTTTTTTATAGGGGTTTATTATATCAATTAAATCAATTCGATAGAAAAATAACTGTAAGTTGATAAAAAGCTATATAAGCGAATAATTTTTTTCCTCCGGGCCCCAAACCCCTTCCGCGCATCATAATATTAATGACTGTTCAAAATCTGGGGATAACTCCCCCTTTCAGTTTTATGATCCAAAGTAGTCATTATAATATTAGAAAGTATAATCAAGAAAAAAGCGATAAAAAAAAAGGGAAAAATTTCCCAAAAATATTATGGCCGTGAGCAGACAGGTACCAACATCGCCGTCACCATACCTGATAAAAAAAGGGGTAAAATTTTCTTGTAGAAACGTCCAGAACTTTCATTCGGCCCTTTTTTTTGTGTTTTTTTCCAAAGAGTTACATTTGCAGTAATATAAACTCAATTTCCATATTTTTTTCGATTTTTCGGTGACGGGGGCGGAAATTTTTTGCCCACCCCCTCTTTAGCTGCCTACTGCGGGGAGGGCGTTGTGCACAGCACCCCCTGCTGTTTTGCCAGAGAGCTCTCATACAACTTTTGGGCGCTGAGTACCCGACTGGGGGAAACACTGTCGTTTGGGGGTGTTTCGTGGTTTTTTCCCCTCTACGGCGCAGTGTTATTTCCCGGGGCAATCATCAGGAAAAACGTACAGTGCAGGGGGTGGGGGTTTTTATGTGTGGCCCTAAAAGGGCCTATCGTCTATTCGTAAATTTAAATTCGACGCGTTTATGAGTCGTTAGTGACGAAATTTGAGCATTAATATTAAAGTAACCCCTTTAAAAGGGCGACTCAAGCGCCTCGCCACTATACGTGGTGAAGTTGCGAAATGCCCCCTTTCGAGCTGACGGGAGGATTTAGGGAAGGGTTTTGCAGCTTAGGGACCTGCTTCGGGCAACCCAAAGGGCAATGGGGCATCGTACAGGGGACCCGGGGGGTACATTCTCCCCAAAAATGACACGAGGCACCCGTCCCCGTATCGTGATCCCGGGATTTTTGGGGACTCAAATCTAGGGGCGATGCTGGCACGACGACAGCAGTTGTGTGAGAGTATGCCCAAAAAGGCCAACGTTGGAAGGCTTGGAGGGCGCCGGCGCAAACATGGGCACCATTACAGGGTGGATCGTTGGAAATTCCAAAGGAAACCAGAGAGGCCGCGTGGAGTGAAATTGAGAAGGCTCTTGTGGTGCATGATGGCGGGCACGATTGTGGGGACCCGCAAAGGCCACTTTGACGGGCGGGGGGGGAGGGCTAATTCACCCGGAGGTGCAAAGCTGGAGGAGGCCGACGGGGTTTTGAAAACTTTCCCTTCTTCGGCGAGGATAATGGCTTGGTCTGTGAAAGGTCCTGATTAAAAGGAGGGTGTGGGGGGACAGCACGAAAGGAAAGCAACGAAAACAGAGGGGGTCACCGACTCGTGCGACGGGCACAGTAAGGTGATGTTCACTGTGAGAATTTTCGGAAAACATAGGGCGTAGAATGTCACGGGGAAAGGGGGGGCGCGTCAACCAATGATTCCTACGCCTGCGCAGAGCGGAAGGAAGGATGAATATTCTCGTGAACCAGATAAGGGGCATCAAAAAAGGGGGGGGGGGAGGGAGAAAATCCACATTTGACTCTGGGGCAAGAGGCCCGGGGAAGGGTGAGGGGGGAAAGGGGTTGGAAGCTTAAAAAGGGCCCTTTAATGAAGACGTGAATGTGAATGACTGTGTACTGGTTGAAGAGGAATCTTTCGTATGCTCTTACGCGATACAGAGGGGACGTATCTTCCTACGGGAGCTAATTTGGGGGAGGGTAGAGTCCGAGGGGAAGGGGTATACGGTGTTATTTCTGCCATGGGCACTTTGAAAGGTGGTGTGGTTTATTGAAAAGGGGACGACCCTTTGTTTCAAAGACGGAAGGGGTGGGAGGGGGGTGTTGCGTGGGATGGTGGGGGAGGGGGCAGAGGTAACCTTTGTAAGTGTGTATCACCAGCTGAAAATGATATAAGAAAAAGGGGGATTTTGTGTGTGATCTCTAGTTTTTGTTTTTCCGGGGTTTACCTGAATGGCCTCGTGGGGGGGACTGGAATTGTGTATTGGAGAGGGAGGGGAACCCAGGGGGGGGGATATTTGACACATTACGCAATCTTTTGGTGATTCATTGAGGGTTTGGGGAAAGGGGGGGACGGGGAGGTGGAGCATACTTTCGTGGGGCGGGTTACCAGCCTTGACGGTTTAATATTAAAGGGGTTTTGCAAAGTCTGTCCTACAATGAATTAGTTTTTTTCAATCATGGGGCGGTTGTCGCAGAAGTAGAGGGGATTCTCAGCTTGTTCCTAGGGAAATTGGAAAAATTAAATACGATCTTTTTGGAAGATGGGAGGTTGGGGGGGTTTTCGAGCGGGGGAGAGATTAATTGGGGAGGACAAGGGTTGGGGGACGGGGTGACGTGGGGGGGATGGTGTGGCTAAGGACCGGATTGGGCATTTTTATGTGGGGGGGAAAAGGTTTTTTTTTAAAATTTGGGTTGAAAATTTTTTGGGAGGACAGGTTAGGGGGTTGTTATGAAAAGGGGACAGTAAGGTGTCTATCCAGGGCGACATTATGATACAAAAGCGTTGGGGGAAATTCAGGACACTTTTTCCAAGCGGTGAAAAGTAATGGGGGGGTGGAGGAGGTGTTAGGGGAGATGGGCCTCTTCGTGTGTTTGCGCGACAAAACAACGTCGGCAGGCAACAGCATTCCATGTTTGGAGGTTCTTGATCGTGGGGGGTATAGGGCGGGTCAGGTTCCACACTGGGATGGGATGGGTTTTTTTCGGATATTGGTACGAAAAGTTTTGGGGGGGGAAGGGTGGGATTAGGGATTTAGAGAGGGTTGGAAGTGTCCATTGGGGTTAGGACACAGTGATAGGGAATTTTTGGGGGGGGGACATAACGAGGGGAAATAGGGAGAGCTTGAGGCCATGGAAAGGGCAAAGCACCGGAATCGAGACTGCCGGGCGGAGTTTTATCAACAGCTTTGGGAGTTAAAAAAGGGTTTTTTGTGGGGTTTTACTAAAACTTGATGAAGGTAAGGGGGAAGGGGTGGTGAGAGACGGGAAACAGCGTAGTTGTTTGTACCGAAGGGTAAGGAACAGCGTTCGCTCGGGGACAAAAACAATATCGTTTTTATGCCTTTATAATTATTTGCAAAAATTTTAGGAAAAATTTAAAGTGTGTTGTAGGGGGGTTTTGTACAAACCCATTTTGGGGTTCCCGGGTAGGTCTATGGGGTGGACAGGTTTTTTTAAAGGGGATTTCGTGAAGAAAAAGGGGGGGAAAAAGGGGGGGGGGTTGGGTTTCACTTGATGGGAAGACGATGATGGGGGGAGCGAGAGGCGTTGAAGCTACCTTGGAAAAAGGGTATGGGGAAGAAATAGTGGGGTGGGGAGAGGGGTTATATAGAGGGGGAATGTGAAAATCAATTAATGGGGAAAATTTTGGGGGGGGATTTTAAAGGGCAAGTCTTAGACAGGGTTCCTATTCACACTTTTTTTGCATGCAACAGGGCCCCTTTTTTTGAATGGTGGGGCGCAATGGCTTTTTTGAAGGGGTTGGGGGGGGGGCTGGGGCGTTTTTGGCCTTTCCTAGTAGGGGAAACCACTGTATGGGGAGAGAGGGGGTGTCCCTAAACCCTTTAAAGATTTTCACACTTTTCATTCAACTGGATGAGGTAAATTCGGAGAAGTCCATGGTTTTTGGGGTTAGGAACTTGGGGGGGAGGGGCGAGTGGGGGATTATCGTAAAGAAGCGGGATGTCATTAAAAATTTTTTGGGCTAATCTAGCGAGAACTTTAGGTTCACTGTTAATAAATTTTTCCCGGGGGGGGAAAGGGTGCTGGTTTGTTGGGGCATTTTCGGGCCTTATCATTTGACCCTTTTGGGAGCGGGCCCTTTTAATTTCGTTTTTTTGATAGCAAGGTTTTGGCATGTGGGGCCCCTGTTCCCTTTTAAAGGGGGCGGCAATTGCAACTAAACTAAGAGGGGGTTTTTTAAATTTTTTTGGGTTCAGGTTGTGGACGGGGGTTTGAAGGGAGTATAAATTTTCCCGTGCTCAGGGGGGGGGGTTTAATAACTTAAAGAGGAGGGGGCAAATGTACTTCATTAAAAGGAGGTATGAGGGGGGTGTGATGGGGGGGTTTGGTTTGGGTACACAAAAAATTTAAACGCATGTTTTTTTGGGGCGGAGTTGAGGATGTGAAACTATTTTGAGGGGAGTTGATGGTTAGGATCTGGGGAAGTAAAAATAATAGGCTGTTAGGATGTCGGCGGGAAAAATTTGGCTCCGGGGGAGGGGATTTTCCCCCGTAACTGGGGGTGTATAGGGGACGGTTTGGTAGGTTAAGTTACAACCCCGTGGACGTGAGGTGATGTTCGGTTTTTCATGGATTTTACCATCGATGGTCTTACAGCTAACGGGTGGTTGAGGGGGGGGGGGGAGTGAATATTTGGGAGGGGGGATTCGCTTCCATTATGTATTTTTGTGAGGGGTTGGGAGCCAGGGTTGGGTTACGGTGTTCATAAGATAAGTTCAAAACTTCCTGTTCGCGGCATTGACTTGATGTGGGGGGTATGGATGAAAGTATTATTAGGGCGGGGGGACATTATGGGAGATTATGTCTACATTTGTGGGGAAAAGAGGGGGGAAAAGGGGGAAATGATTTAAGAGGGGGGTATGGCTTTAGTTTATAAAAAAGTTTTTGCCGTAATAAGAACTTTATGGGGAGGGGGGAGCGGGGGTTTTTCTAGGGATATAGAAACCTTTCATTAAGGTTTTTTTAAATTTGTAAAATTTGGGGGGTGGGGGCAGGGGGGGTGGTACAATGTGTATGTTGATGGACAGTCAGGGTGAAAACGGGGTCCCTCCTGGGATGTAGCGGTGAATGTGTATGAACTTGGGGGGTTGATTGTATTTAGGTTTGTGACGATATACTAATATATGTTTTGATTTTGCAGTGGGATTTTCTATGTATGTTATTTATATGCATTTTTAAATGCTTGAAGGTGCGTGTTTTGGGTTCTTGTTTTTTAATAATTCTGTGGTTGATGAACATATTTTTTTACCCTTATCTAAAAATTACGTTTTAATTTTATTTAACGATAAGGGGGTTTTACTTTATAATTTTCAACGGACAATATAGCATATTATGTGTGTTTTGTTTAAACAAAAAAATGCAATTGGAATTGTCGTCTATTTGTTATCAAGGGTAGGGGTTTTCCTGTATGGGTTTTGGAGGGATATTTGGGTTTTTTCTCAAGTTCAGTTTTGTGGTTTTAATGATTTTTTCTGTGAAGACCTGTTTTTGTCTTTACTAACTCTTGTATTGGTTTTTCTAAATAAAATATAAAAAAAAAAAAAATGTTGCTAATCAGGAAACTCCGCCTTTCATTTTATGATGCCAAGTAACAGTTATTATATTTAAAAAATAAAAATCAAAAAAAGCGATAAAAAACAAGGAAAAAATTTTCCAAAAATTATGGCCTTTAGCAGACCGGGGACCAACACGCCCAAAAATACCTGATATAAATGGCTATAATTTCTTGTAAAAAAGTCGTAAACATTCATTTCGTACCATTGTGTTGCCAAAGAGTGACTATTTTGCGTATATATAACCAATTTTTATATTTTTTCGATTTTTCGGTGACGCGGCGCGAAATTTGCCCCACAGCCCCTAATTCCCCCTGGGGGGGAGGCACAAGTACCTCCTCACTTTGGGAAACCCAAATGTCCCCCCGGGCCCAGCCACAAACAGGCCTCTCTGGTCTGCCCCCCGCCCCAAAGGGGATAAAAGGGGAATGACACCTTTTTAGCTAAAGGGTCGGGCTCAGGCCCTACCCTACCCAGAAGGGGTTTTTGGCTGTGTCGATGCAAACTAAAAATAATAAAAATAAACTTAAAGAAAGTTATGGTGATTCATAAAGACAAACTTCGCTTATACTTTTAAAAATTTTTTTTTTTGAATGACATTTTGAAGACGTGACCGGGTAATTTACAACCCGAAATTTAACTTAACCAGGATAATTATTTTAACCGGGATAACTATCTTAACCGGATAACTTATCTTAACCCAGTAAAACTTATCTTAACCCCAGAAAATTTATCAAAACCCCAAAAAACTTATTTTAAACCCCCGGATAATTTATCAAACCAGGAAAATTTTATCAAACCCAAAAAACTTATCTTAACCCGGGAAAACTTATTTAAACCCCAGGAAAACTTATCTTAACCCAGGAAAACTTATCTTAACCCAGAAAACTATCTTAACCCGGGAAAACTTATTTTTAACCCAGATAACTTATCTTAACTCAGGAAAACTTATTTTAAACCCAGAAAACTTATTTTAAACCCCCGGGAAAACTTACTTTTTATCTTTAAAGATTCGCCGTATTCCCCGCCCGGGCCCTTTTCAATGGGGGCCCCGGGCCTTGGCTCCCTTTTTTTGGGGTGCCGAACCAATCTCCCAGGGAAAACACAATACCCCCCCATTTTTGGGGACCAACTGTCCCAGGCCTACCACAAGCTGGGCCTCCTGGTCTGCCACCCCCCCGCCCAAGGGAGAAAATGGGAATGACAAGTTTTATGAGCTAAAGGCCCCCGGGCTCAGGCACCTACCCTACCCAAAGGGGTTGGGCATGGGTCGACAAAACTTTTTACCCGGGAAAATTTATTTTAAACCCCGGATAACTTACTAACCCAGGAAAATTATCTTATTGGGAAATTTTTTTAAATTTTCCCGAAACGTAGTCCCTAAAAAGGTTTTTAATGTGTTGTTTTGGTAAAAATTTTTTTGTATTTTGAATAAAACCAGCCCCGGGCCGGGGGGGGTTGCCCCCCGGGAACTCTCTCCAGGTAAACTCCAGGAGATTGTTCTTGACACTGATAACCGTTCACTTTTTGGTCCTCCAACATGATGGAGGTTCACACAGGCTGGGGGGTTCAGATTCAAACGGTTAATTTTTTTAAAATCAGGGCCTTTGGCCCATTTCCAAAAAGGGGGAGGAAAAGAACACTTTACTTCCGCAGGGATAAGTGCTTTATAAAACCCACGGGGGGGGGGAATATTACACAATCCAGTACAATAACACCCCCCCCCCCCCCCCGACTCTTCAGCCCTTACTCCTGTAAAACCCTACTTTTTAAAAGAACCAAAAATTTTAAAATTTAAAACCCTGATTATTATTTTTATTATAATAAAGGGGGAACGCAAAAAACCCCCGGGGAATTATACAGCCCGGGGGGGGATGTGGAAGGCATTCAGGTTTAATTCTTTAACTGGAGCACAATCCAAATTTCCCCTAAACAAACCCCCACCAACAAAAGGGAACCCTTTCCTTAGGGAAAAAACCCCGAACTTTTTTTTTTAATTTTATTTATAATAAAATATATAAAATATAATATATATTTATATATAAAATTATATAATATATTTTAATTATATATAATATATAATATATATCTTTTCTTTTTCGTTTTTGGCTTCCATGGCATTAGCCCCAAAAGATTTTTCCCCCAAATCGTTTGAGAGACGGGTAAGACTCAAACCCCAGGTTTACTAAAGCGGGCGATTCGGGGGGACCCCCTTTAAAAGTTTCCCTTTCCATTAACCAGCTCCTCCCAAAAACACAAACATCCCACTGGGAAAAACCGATCAAAAAAAAAATCCCAAACCCCAATCTCTCCAATGCCCCCGGGAAAGGCCCAAAGCTCGCTCCTGGCATGAAGGCACCACCCGGGAATTTCCGTTGGGCTTTTTCCCAACCCTTTCCCTTGGGGCCCCTCGCCCAAAACCCACGGGCCATTCGGTTTTTGGTGTTGCTTTTTCCCCTCCCCGGCCCCCAAACCCCTTTCACCGAACATGGGTGTATTTGGGGCCCGGGCGACAGCGGATCAATTGGGAAATTCATGGTCTGGGGTGTGTCACACAGCAAAAGGGGAAGTTTCCAGGCATGGGGAAAGGTAAAATGACATCAAAAAGAAAACCTCGCCAAAAGGCCCTTTGCCCACTAAAAGGGAACCCCCAAGTTAAAGGGTCGAGGGAAAGTCAAAACGTCCTAAAGGACCCAAATATGTTTAACCTTGGAAGGATGGAAAGCAGATTGCCGGGGAACTACAAAATGTGCCCCCCCTTGGGCAGACACCATTTTGCCATACTCCGTATTGGAAGGGGGGGGGGCCACCACAGGAAAACCCAAAAGACCCCCAAAAGAAAAATTTCCCCCGCTTGCTAAAAATTTTAAACCCAAATGGGGACGGGCCCCTTTGGAGCGGGGAAAATTTGGGGCTCAAAAAATTTTCCAAATTTGGGGCTGGGGGGAAAACTCATCATAAAAAACCAAGACCCCCAGGGCGACCAGCTTCCTCTTTCAGAGACTCAGTTTTTTAAATCCAGAGAAAAATGCCTGCACCCTTCGGGGCAGGGGCCCCGGGCCCACCCCGGGAGCGGGCGAAGTATTCGAATTTTAGCGCTGATCACCTAGTTTTTTTTAACTTTCTATCGTTTTTTTTTGTGAAGTTTTGTCAATGTTTTTTTGTTTTTTAAAATAAATATAAAAAAAAATATAGGGGGGAAAGGAAAAAATTCTCAAAAAACTTCGGGAAAAACCCTTGATTTTTCCCTAAAAGAAAGTTTATTTTTTTCTTTTAGGATGGGGGTCCCTTTTAAAAGGGTATAGAGGGGGTTACCCCCTATTTTATATATATATATTTAAAAATATAAATATTTTAAAATATATATATATATATATATATATAAAATATAAATAAAAATAAAAATTATAAAAAAATAGCAAAACAACCACTTTTCAAAATTTTAAAATCACCTGTTTACTGGATCTTTTTGGCATTTTTAAATATAAAAATATATATAAAAATTATATATATAATATATATATATATATTATATATATATAATATAAATATATAATATATATTATATTATCATCACTAAATCGGTCTCAAATTTTAAAAGGGAGTCCTCCAATGTGAAATAAAAATTATAGACTTTAAAACCCGTTTTGGGGTTAAACCGTAAGAAAACATGTATAAAAAAACAAAATTTAAGGAATCGTAAAGCGATAAAAACCCTCCCTTTCCCCAGAGTGTTGTGCACATTTTTCCCTCGTTTTTCCCTTTCCCGAGGATACTAAAAGGCTTATGGAGTCACGCCCTTCAAAAACCGGACAAACCAAAAATTTAACCTTTCGTTCTGCTGGAAAAGAACCGTTGGGGGTGTAGCAGGACATCAAAATGAGAGGGTAAAATGGGGAAATAAGGAGTATCAATCACTCACTTAAGTAAAACCCCCCCTTAAAATTAAAAACAGACTGATACGGGCCCGTTTGGGATTTTTAAAAAAGGGTTTGGTTATTATTATCCACTACAACAAGTGACCACCAGAGAATATCCCCGGGAAGTGGTGGAAAAATTTTGTTTCAAGGGGTTTTTCCCCCGGGTGGATAATCCATGTGAAACCCACCCCCCCCCCACCCCACCCCCCCCTTTTTCAGTTAAACTTTTATAATCTATACAGTCCACAAAATTTTTTTTAGCGCCAAATTGAGGGGGCAACCCAATTTTTACTGGCCGGATAGATATGGGTAAGTTTGTGAGGGGCAGGGGCCCCCTGGGTGACCAGGATGTTTTAAATTTTTTTCACAAGTTACACAGGGGGACTTTCGGAAAAAAATATATTTTTTATCTCCCAAAGGGAAATTTCCGTAAAGCATGTAATGTTGAGGGTTTTACAATAAAAACCCTAAAATTTTTTTCCCAAAACTCCTTGGTCCCCTTTCCCGGGAAACCGGGGCAATCAAGAAAAAAAAAAATGAATTATTTCTAAATTAAATTTAAATGACTGATTGAAGGGAAATTGGGGAAAGGGGACACAAGTTTTTTTTTTTTTTTTTTATTTTGAACTAAAAAATACCAAAAATAATAAAGACAAAAACAAAGGGCTTACACCGAAAAAAACATTAAACCAAACCCCACAAAAAATGAAATTGAGATAACACAAATATCCCTCCACACCCATACATTAAAAACCCCCACACCAAGAAAAACCAATAAACCCTAATTCCCAAATTTCATTGTTTAATTATTAAAAAAAAAAACACCCAAAAGCATATATTGTCACTTTGTAAATTATAAAATAGGACACCTTTTACTTTAAAAAACCAATTTAAATAAAGTAAATTGGAAAAAAAGTAAAAACAATATTTTCATCCCGCGGGAGCGGCAGCGGGAGCGGCAGCAACGTTTTCCGCCACTCTTTTTTTCCAAAAAAAAAACGCTCAACAAAAAATTTGATGGCCTAAAGTGAAAGTTCAAACATGAAACCCCCGTAGACCACAACATGACCCAAGAATACTAAGAATGGAACCCCAAAACTTGACAAAATTTTAAAAAATTTTAAGGAAAACCGCCCTGCTAAACCCCAAAAATTTCCTTTCCCCCGCCCCAAAAAATCACATAACCCCAACTCCTAGAAAAAAAAGCCTTCTCCTCCATTTTCCCACCAGTATCAAATTTCATTTATACTATGAAAGGGTTTTCGCAAAGAAACAACACCCTAATAAAAGAAAAAAACAGCAAGGGCCCTAGAATCTCAACTTGTCTACCCAGCAGGGCGCCATGTATCATCAAACCCCCCCCCAACCCCCGCCACCCCCAAAAACAAAAACAACAAAAACAAACATGGCCCGACTTTCCCCCTCCAACTCCACCCCCTTTAAAGGGTTCACCCATGAAAAACTCAGGATGATTATTCCTGACAATAAACAAGAATCATCTTTCCTAGAAAAAGAAATCAAAATAACAAAGCAACACTCCAGCGCAGAAAACCAAGATAACCAAACCCCGAGAATAAAAATCCAAAACCTTTAAGAGAAGAAATTTCATCGGGGGAATGTTGACACAGAAAAAAACTCTAAAAGCCTTATAGCCAGTCCACCGACAAAAAACAAAAAATAAATACGAAATTTAAGAAGCAAACAAAACTGAATAGAACATGCCCCAAAATCGACTTTAAAAGAATTTCCTTTTAATTTCCCAAACAAAAAAACTGAACAAGATAATGTCCCCCAAACAAAATAATAAACATCCAAAAAATTCCCCATGACATAACCCAACACAGTGCAAAGAAACTGCTATCAGGGAAATACAGAACCACGTCAAGTCAACGTGGGGAAACAATGAAATCCCAAAAAAAACACGTTTTCTAGGAAAACCAGAAGTAAACACATATAAACCGAAAATTTATTCATACGATAAAAGAAAGGACCCCAATTAAATCAGCAATTACAATGAAAAAAGGAGTGTACATAAATAGTGTCCCAACAAAAAAACGTCAAAAAAACCCTTTTGTTCAGGCAAAAACTTAAACCCGGGAAAAAAAAATACATCATGTTTTTTTTAAAGCGAGATGGAAAATACAGTTAAAAAAACATCAACCCGGGCAACAATATACATCTCAAATGAACACGAAAATTTTCCCAAACCCTTTCCCTTTTAAAAAAATGAAAATTTCGTAAAAGATTAAAATAAGGCCCCCTTTAAAACATATAAACGTGGGGGTGCATATATGTTCGTTTTCAAATTTTATTTACATTATTATTTTTTTTAATTTTCATCACTACTAATGAAAAAACCCCCAAACTCTATACTTCCTTTCCCTTTCGCATTAATTGCTCATAATTTTTAAAATTTCAAGTCAAATCTTTCTCCAAAAATTAAAAATATTCATTATTCTTCCCTGCCCCTTTAAATTTTTTTTTAACACTACTTTTTTTTTTTAGTCACTTTTATTGTGTAAGCAATTTTGTAATTCCCCAATTTCTTTTTTGCAAGTACCAAAACTATCTTTGCTAGCTAATACCAAATACCGATTTTTTTTTACTTTTTAAATTTTGCAATAAACTGCTCAATTTTTTTAATATTACAAATCAATCTTACTCCTAAAACCCAAAATTTTTTCATAAATGACCATCCCGTCCCCTTTAACCCTTTGTTTTCCATTACTTTTTTTTAGTCCCTTATATATTTTTTTCCCTTTAAATTAAACTTTTTATAACTACCCATTTATACATTCGCAATTGTTTAAAAAAACAAGGGGCTTTCTCAGGGGCTAAATAGAATAAGTTCACAATTTTGCCATTTATTTCCAAAACTCATTTTTTTGATTTCCCCTTTATGTTCCCACAACTTCAAAGTCCCCTTTTTTTTTTATTATTTTATACTATAATACAATTTAAAAAATTACCCTTTTAGAACACCTACTATCATATTTTCCCCAACCCTTATTTGATTATACTTTTTTTGTTTAGTCCCTTTTATATTGTCCCTTATTTTAGCTTAAAAAAAAAAAAAAAAAAAAAAAAAAAAACTCCTTAGCTCATTATTTTACATTTGTTAAAATAATTAGGTGCTTTTTTTTAGCTTAAACTATTACTTTGTTTTTTACTTAATTTAAATATAGATTCACTACAAATCTTATGGTTACAAGCATTGAATACCTGATACAACCTCTTATTTAATGACTTAAATGAAATCAAAACAGTTACTGTAATTACTACACTGCAGAAACAAATCAAAGGCACTTTTCAGTGCCAACAACAATCATAACTATCTTTAACTACAATATCAGATCTTTAAGCAAGCATTTCGATGGACCTTTTTTTCCAATTAGCATTACTAAATTCCTTACATGCCAATATGTCCATCATGACACTAACTGAAACCTGCTTTTTTTTAAAGCCTGATAGTACAGATGTCTATGCCATCCTGGTTACACAGCCAGACACAACTGTAGGCCAGACCAACAAGGGGTGGTATGGCACAGCCTATACTACTCAGACCAACTCGAATGTATCACTAATACTTGCACAAGGATGAACATGGGGAATATATAATAGCAAATTCAAATCCAAAATACTACAAAAACCTCTCGCATTGATAAACATTTACAGAGTTCCACAGTCAAACATTAGCCAATTTAGTCAAAATAGGAAGTATGAAATGATGCCGCTTGAAACCAAAGAGCATTACTACTTCAGGTGACTTCAATATAAATCTCCTGCAAGGACCCAGGACCCAACGGTACTGAATTCGCAAACACAGATTGCGTAAATGTATGTTGCTTACCAACAGTAACCAAAACCTACAGAGTTTCAGAGACTCTAGTGTTTCCCTACTTGACCACATCTGGACCCAACACCCATATCCCTTTAAAAATCAGGCTAATTACAGATAATACCACAGACCACTACCCTACTTTTTCTATAACAACTCTTGGTAAATTACCCCATGACACTTACTAAAGTCACCTTCAGACTTCACAATGAGGCAGCCGCTAAAACTTCACTACAGGCAGTATGCAAACATTGACTGGCACACTGAGCTAGAAATCTATACAGATATTGACGAATGTATTAATAATTTTCTAATAAAGACAATACCTCTATAACAAGCACTGCCAAAAAAATCTAACAGATGGGCAGTAAGAGACCTGAACAGTCCCTGGTGAACACCCAGCATTCTCAAATCCTTAAATACAAAACACCTAATGAAAAAACAGTACAGAAATGGGTCACATAACCAGAGACCCAAACAAAAACGTACACGTCAATCGCTAACCAGCTGATAAGGGCAAAAAAAAATTGTATTCTGAGAACAGATTATCTCTTCCATAAACTTACGAGGTGATATTAAAAAAGACCTGGGAAAACCCTATCAGAAATTCTTGGAACAAAAAAGATATCATGAAAATAGCGAAATAAAGTAGCAAAATCAGATGTACCCCAATCCCACCACAGAAACAGCAAAACAGATCAATGACTTCTTCTCCACTATAGGAACAAAAACTTGCCAATAAAAATCCCCAAGATCAGGATACCCACCAAATGGACTACCTCTCTGGGCAACTACCCGAAACACACTGTTCCTAGTCGACTAAACCATACGAAGTCTCCCTTATTATCAACACGCCTAAAAAACAAGGCAGGAGATTTTTTAAATCCCTTACCACCTTTATATACAAAAAAGTGTTCCACAAGTGCTATCACAATCATTTGCAACACCTCTTTAACAAATCCATTGAATCCTCACCTTCCCTACAGTACTCAAACTAGCTAAGGGTCACCCCGATCCACAAAGGGGCGAACAAAACAGAGTTGAATAACTATGGCCAAATCCAACTAACACCCTCTCTCAAAAATCTTCGAAAAAATTAATTTCCATAAACGAATTACTCCTACCTTATCTCCCAAAACATACTCAACCCCTGCCATTTGGATTCAGGCCAAATAAAAATACTAATGATGTATTATTACTCTTGCTAGAACATATATAACTGCAAGAGAGAAAAAGAAGTCCCACTGGGGATCTTATTGACTTACGTAACGCTTTTGATACAGTTTAACCATGGACTTTGCTCCACGTTAAAATGGTCCACCACTATGTATAAGAGGGCACTCCTCAACTACTTCAAGTCATACCTCCGCAACAGAAGCCAATATGTGTCATGCAAATGGGGCAAATCTTCTGACAACCCATTTACAGTTTGGTGTCCCACAGGGGAAGTTGTCCTTTGCCCTCTTTCTTTCTCCTATACATAAATGACCTACCCAAATGGCTTCGCATTACTTCAAACCCACCACTATTTGCAGGCGACACTACATTCGTCTTCTCCCACCGAGCCCAGTCACGCTAGCCAATACTGTAATACGAATTACAGAAAATATCTACCTGGATGAGACTAACAAACTTACACTAAACATTGACCAAAACCTACTTCATTCAGTTTGGTAACCGAGCTACGATGTCCCTCTTATACATAATGACATTCGCTGCCTGACCCGGTAGTGTGCGGTAGTGCTCTGCACCCTCTGCTGTGTGTAGGCGGCGCCCTTGTTCAGTTACCTGGTGCAGTGGTAGTTGAAGTGGTGCTGTCACACTCTCGGCTAACAACTTTGGTGCACTGTGATCGTCAAGTGGCGGTTAGTCTGAGACGAAAGGACTAAATACTGTAGGCATCGAGGCTACTTAAAGGAACGATAACGACCAGTTCTGCGCAAGTCTTATTGCCAAAGAACATACGGGAGATTTTAAGGAGTACAAAGATAGTGGACTTGTATGGGTAGCATTGAACGGAGAGACAACGACTTCTTCCGTCAAAAACTGCTATCAGCAACGGTTTAATGAATCGTTATCACCAGGTTTCAGGACGTGAGGTCTTAACGTCACACAGCTGTCAACCTGTAAGAATGATAGATGTTTACGGTATTATACGTGGATCAAGTTACGCAAGTTCCCTTTGAGGGCGGCCGAGGCAGATATAAGAAAGTTTTTTGAGAAAGAAAGTATGGGGACGGTGCATTAGCTCAACATGGGTACGTGGGGCGGCAGGAGCCTATGCTGGTTTCCAGAGGGTTCTTTCAAAACCCTCAAACTGAACCTTTGAGGCACCAAATTACCATCCTATGTGTACCTACAGAAGATTTCAGGACGCAGGTATGGTAAATGATACCCAGGACAAACGACGTACGTGCCGCTATGTGAGTGGAGTATGATAACATAGCGGCGACCTGTGAACAAGTGAAGACATGTGCCTGGACCTGGGTGACGACGCAGCCCATTGTCTTCAAAGGTGGCAGGTGAGGAACCACATCGGATGGAGGGCGTGGTGTTTGTTTGTGGAGCGAGATAGTGGATCGGGCACACAGGACTGGTGGTGTGTTGGCGTCCGCCCACAAACTGCCTGATCAGGTGTCGTTCTCCTGTGGATAAGGACGGAAGCAGCAAGTACAAGAGAAGGTTCATGAGATTTGAGGATGAATTGGTGGAGGTGTTTGAAGACGTTTTGACACCACCAGAGAGGGATGTTACATCTGAGCGTGGTGTTCATTGGAGAATCGTCGCTTCCAGAATGTCTGAGACTATAAATTTGAGACGTGATGCGTGGTTTGGAGTCACCAAGTGACTCATGACACCATTCTCAGGTGGAGGTGGAGGTTCATCGAGAGGTAAACATCTGATCAAGATATGTTGTAACATGACTGGCACGAGAAGAGGGCGGACTACATCAGATTCTGATGACGTCCTAACTGGCCTGCACCAAAGGCCTGGGGAAAAGACTGAGGTGTAACTTAAAGTGTGAGGTAGTGGTGTAGGTGATGGTAGCCATGATAGGGAGGCCCGAGTAAGGGGGGAGGGAAAGCGAGCACTCTGACGGTGTAAGGTGGTTGAAGTAAATTCAAGCTCTGGAGTGTAAGAGTGATGAGAGGAGCCAGGGTGTGGAAACTTTAATAGGCCTTAGGTGTATGTTCTGTAAATGTATAATGGGTTATTGTAGCGGTATTGAAGAGAGATTGGTTTCGTAATTTTTCTGAATAAATCTAGAGTGGATGTTGTGTTCCTGCAGGAGCACTATTTCAAAGAGGGTAGGGGTTGGAGGTGGCAGGATTTCGGGTAGTTACCCTCATCTCCCCGGTCTACAAGGGTGTATGTGGGGAATTTTAATAAGGGAGACGAGCCCGTTCTGTTTAGCGGAGACGCGAAGGGAGGAGGGGTGAGGGAGGGTGTTGCGTTGTGGATGGCGTGGTGGATGGGTAAGCGTGTGTTTCTTTTGTCACGAGTGTGGTATGCGGCCGGCAGAAAATAACATAAAGGTAAAGAATGATTTTTCGGTGTGAGGAATCTTGTGTTTTTCTTAAGTGCACTGACAGTGGTGGCGATAGTTGGTGGGGAACTGAATAGTGTAATCAGGTGGCTGATTGGGCCCCAAGAGGAGCTGGATATTAGTCTGTGGGCTCTTAGGGATTTTTTAAGGGATGTTAGGTTATGTGTTTGCCTTTGGGGGAGGCGGTGTGGGAGACCTGGAATATACGTATGTTAGGAGTGGTTATGCTGCGAGAACTCGATTTAGAGTGTACCTTTCTCAGGGATGTGGAGATGAAATCTTTCAGTTACTGATGAGACTACAATGTTCAGATCATAGGGCAGTGGTGGGGGAGGTTGGGTGGGGGGACGCTCGCGGACATATATAGAAGTTTATTGGGAAATTAAATATAAGTGTGTTAGGAGTTGAGGAGGGGTTGGAGGGGTTTTTCAGTCCTATGGAGGTGAGCTTAGTGTGGAAGAACCGGGAACGTGGATGGACATTGTGACATGGTGGGATAGTGTTGCAAAAGGAAAAGGATTAGATAGTTTTTGTGAGAGAAGGAACAGTATTAATAATTTAAAATATGGATGGCTACTATTTAGAGGATAGGTTAGAGGATGCTATGGGGCGGGGGTAGTGGGTGGGAATAATTTTCCTATGGATGAAATAGCTGAAATCAAGGAAGGATTGGAGGGTGTTGCATAATGAAAGGTTTCAAGCTGTAAGGTATGCAGGCCCAGGGGTGGATGGGAGGAAGTGCTTTGGGGCCGACGCCGTTCAGCGTGTGTTTTGCGGCATCAAAAGCAAGGCAGGCGCTGACGGCTATACCATTTTAGAGTAACGAGCTGGTTGGGGAATTAGAGAGTAGGGCAGGAGGTACGAACACGAAGGGGGAATGTGTGCATATGCGTGAGGCTGGGTACGAGAAATACTGGAACAGTGGGGGGGTGGGTGGCGGGGCATTGGACAAGGTGTGTACGTATGTGACGTGTATTTAGGACATAGTGATAGAAAGGATTTAGATGGACGATTACGCAGAGGAAATTAGAGAATGCGTTAGGGGAATGAGGAAGGGGAAAAGCTCCCGGTATTTGATGGTCTCCCGGTGAATTTTATTTACAAAATTGGGCCGTTGATAAAGGAATTTCTAGTTAGGTTATTTCAATAGTATGAAGGAGAAGGGTAAGTTGGGGGAGGAAGCAGGAAACAGCAGTAGTAGTGTTGGTCCCGAAGGTCAAGGGGCAGCCACCCTTCGGGAGTACGAGGCATATCACTGATGTGATGCAGACTATAAGGTGTTTGCAAAAAAAAAAAATTTTTAGTAATAGGTTCAAATGTGTCAGTGGAGAGGGTGGTGTCAAAATCTCAGTGCGGGTTGCCGGGAAAGGTCCGATGATTGAAGGACATGGGATATGAGAAGTGTTGTGAAGCTAAGGTGGGGGTGGAGGGGGCAGCTTTGTTGGCTCTAGACTGGAGGGAGCATATGATAGGTGGAAAAAAGGGGAGCTTTGCAGGTTATTTACTTAGGAGACAGGGTTTTGCGGGAGGAAAATAGTCGAGTGGGTTAAATACGTTGTAAAGGGGGTGCGAAAATGAGGATACAGATTAATGGGTGTATGGGGAGGGAATTTGCAATGGGAAGAGGAAGAGGCCTTTGACAGGGATGCCCCATGTCCAAATATTGTTTGCGTGTTTCCAGGACCCCTTTTATAGAATGGTTGAACCGTAGCTTATGACGCCTTGTGCAGGGAAGCTGTGGGGGGTGGGAAGGCCTGGCCGGGGTTAATTTGGATAGGTTGACGACACCCTGTTCTTATTCTTCGTGGCAGGGATGTCAATGAGAGTGTTGGACCGGGTGGGGCAATTATTTGGAAGTGCCACGGGTATGCAGGTAAATAGTGCGAAAAGTCAAGGTGCATGGGTTGGGTTCTTGGGTGGGGGGGGTGGGGGGGAGATGTCAATGTTGGTTTAAGAATGGGCGGTGTCTTTTTTAAAGATTTGTGGTATTATTTATTAGGAATGACTATGGTTGCGTGCAGGGCGGAAAATTCGGATAGGTTATTGGAAAGGATCGTGGGGCGTCTAGGTGTTCTGAGACGCCAGCACCTAAACTCTGATACAGGAGTGATAGTCGTGAACATTTTTATTGTATAGTAAAGGTTTTTTGGTATAGTTGCCCAGCTTTGTTCCCAATTACAGGGGACAGCGATTGCGGGGATACTAAGACGGGTGTACAAAATTTTTATGGGGTTCACGTGGTGGATTGGTGTACGAGAGGGAGGTTGTAATGTTACCTGATAAGTCAGGGTGGGTTGGGGTTGTTGGCTTTGTGACGGAGGGCCTTAAATGGTGTTCCATTTTAAATGGGAAGTGTTGCAGGAGGGTATTGTGAACGCGGGGCGTTTGGGAAGGATACCACGACAGGCTGGGTATGTGGTCTCGAGGAATGGAGTTGAGGGAATGTGAAATTGTTTTGAGGGCTGTTAGGTTGGTTAGGGAAATCTGAGGAAAGGTTCGTATAGGTTTTGTGTAGGTTACTTGTAGGTAGGTGCGTTGTCCAGGTGATGGGTTTGTTCCCCATGTATGCGCTTGGAAGGTTATTTGGTTTAGATTTAGTAAATTGAAGTTTAAAACCTCGGCGCGTGGAGGTTGTATGATAGTTTCGTTTTCGCATGGGATTCCTTCCGTCTGGTGAGATATTCCGAATCAGGACAGGTTGTAGATAGAGGGTGGGGGTGGTGGTCTGTGGAGGGGGATGAGGACAGCGTTCCATGTAGTTTACTTTTGTGATGTGCTAGAGGAGGTCTAGGTGCTGGTTTTAAGTAAGGTTGGTACAGAGGGTTGGGGGTGCGTGGGGTTGTCGGTTTTGCGTGCTCTAAGTTCTAGATATGGGTGGGTTTTAGACGAGGGTGTCATAAGAGCTTTTAGAGTATTATCATGGTAGTTATATATTATGTCGTGGGTGATGAGGGGTGAGAGGGGATAGTGGGAGAGAAAAGAAAGGTTCTTGCGGTTAAGTTCTATAGTACGAGGTGTCGTAACAGAGATTGGTATGGGAGGGGTGGGATCAGGCGTTCTCAGAGGGGTTATAGATGGCTAAGTTAGGGATTCTCGTAAAATCTGTGATTGGATATGAGTGAGTGGCCCGTGAAGGGGTTTTCCATAGGTTGGAGGGAGTCCAGGGGGCAAACAGCGGGCTCGCCTCCTGGGGGGGGGGGTCGTTGAGAGTGTTGTGAAGTGGGTTTGGGAATGGTTTCTGGTTTTCATGGGACTTTATGGCATCCAAGTGTGGATTGTAGAGCTTCAGGTCTCGTTATTGGTAGATATAACACTTTTCGAAATGTAGGTAAGTTATAGTAGATTTTTTAGGTATAATTCATGATGTGTATCAGTTTTGGATAAACATGATTCTTGAGAAATAAGTTATTTGCGACATGCAGTGTGTTTTTAGTTTGTATTTATGTTACGTGCTGGGTTTTTGCTCGGAATGAGAGATACCTTTATCCTGTTTTTGCATTGTGCATACAGTGCATATGATTAGAATGTGATTTTGATGAAAGTTTTTGTGTACGTGTGGTGTTGTGTGTGGATGTGGGTGTGGGTGTGTGGATGTGTGTATGTGTATATATATATAATTATATATTCTTTTCTATTGTATTGAGCCTTTGTAAGGGTTCAGACGTTATGTAATACTTTATATACGCACGATTGATTCTTTTAAAGTTTATAATTAAGGGGTCTGTGCCATGTACCGGTTTGGTGTTCATGCAAGTTCTTGTTGTTACAGTTTTAGTCTCGTATGGAATACAGGACACATCTAGACAGTTTAGTGACGTAGTCATTTGTTTGAAAGTTTGATATGGGTATTGTAACCAGTATAGGAGCCTTGTTTAATTGTGTTTCTAAGCTGTATTCTTTTCTGTTTATTTGTATTGTTGGGAATACTGTTCAGCTGTATTTGTTAGGGATATGTATGTAGATTATCTAGTCAGGATTATGATGTTTAGGTTTTGGTTTTTTGATTATGTGAAGGATGGGTTTTTTAACCTGATTATAACTTCTTTGTATCATTTTATGTTCAAGTGGTATTGAACCTTTGTCAGATGTCATTTATATGTACAATTATATATATGCAAGTGTATTGTATATTAGTCAATTCATGACCTGTGACATGTAATGTTTGTTTTTAGCTATGTTCTGATGTAAGTTTTTGTTGTAATTATCTTGCGAGCATGTAGGTAACCAATCCGTTTTGTCAGTTAATTTGATTAGGTTCCGACTGTTTTCTTTATTTTTATCTTAAAACTGGATTGGTTGTTCAAATAAAATATAAAAAAAAAAAACCCATACGAAGTTTCCTCTTATATCAACACGCTAAAAAAACAAGGCAGGAGATTTAAATACCTTACCACCCTTTATTATACCAAAAAGTTTGTCACAAGTGCTATCACCAATCATTGCAAACACTCTTTAACAAGAATCCATTGAATCCTCCCCACCTTCCCCTACGTACTCAAAATAGCAAGGGTACCCCGGGATCCACAAAGGAGGAGACCAAACAGAGTTGAATAACTATAGGCATATCCAACTTACACCCTCTCTCAAAAAACTTTCGAAAAATTATTCATAAACGAATCTACTCTACCTTATCTCCAAAAACATACTCAACCCTGCCATTTGGATTTCAGGCCAAATAAAAATCCTAATGAGGCTATTATACACATGCTAGAAACATAATACACTGCAATAGAGGAGAAAAAAAGAAAAGAAGTCCCACTGGGGATCTTCATTGATTACGTAAAAGCTTTTTGATAAGTTAACCATGACTTGTCCACGTAAAATTGTCACCTATGGTATAAGAGGGCACTCCCTCAACTACCTCAAGTCCATACATCAGAACAGAAAGCCAATATGTGTATGTGCAAATGGGGCTAATCTCTGCCACAAACAATGGTACAGTTGGTGGCCCACTGGGAAGTGTCTGGCCTCTTCTCCTTCTCTATAATAAAAGGACCTACCCAAATGTCTTCGCAAATTACTCAAACCCACACTATTTGCAGAGGACACTACATACGTCTTCTCCCACCGAAGCCCAGTCACGCTAGCCAATACTGTAAATACCGGAATTACAGAAAATATCTACCTGGATGAGGACGAACAACTTACACTAAACATTGACAAAACCTATCTTAATTCGGTTTGGTAACAGAGCTACAGATGTCCCTTTAACATAATGATAAACGGATCACCATCACAAAGCTAACAGAGGGGAAGAAAATTCTTAGGAATCCACCTTGATAATAGACTCAAATTTCATACACATATACAACAAATTTCTAAGAAAGTTTCCAGACTGTAGGCATTACTATCGAGGATACCGGTACTATGCCTCCACAGTTCAGCCTTCCTGGCCCTATATCACCGCTCTTATTTACCCCTATCTCACCTATGGAATTTGTGCATGGGGGCCTCAACAACAAAAGTACCATCTCAGACCACTAATTACCCAACAAAGGGCGGCAGTTAGAATGATAACAAAATTCTTCACTATAGGGCAGCACAACTCCACCAATATTCAATACACTAAACCTATTCACCATCAAAACATTCATATTATTACTGCACCTATTTACATACATAGAAACTTAACTCTGATGTTAACCCTCCCCTCAAACATTCCTTGCCAACTCAACAGAACACATGACCATAACAAAAGGCACAGATCACTCTGTGATGTTCTCGTGTCCATCTCACACTATGCAAAATCCACTGCACATAAAAGGCCCTAAAATCTGGAACTCTTTACCTGTAAATTTAAAAGAAACACTACTGTTTATTAAATCCTCAAGGTCTCTTCTCAAAGATCACTTACTCACCCAAAACAAATATAAGACTTGAAGGTTAACTGAACCATATAAATTGTATATCTTAATGTTTCTCACAATTATATCACATAAATGTTAAACCTAAACCCAATCTAACTTTATTATTTTTTAAATACACTACCTAACAGAATTACTCCATTCTACTTGAATGTACAAACAATGCATACAACCCATATGACCTGTCTTTGTAATACTCACTTGTGCTTTATAGTAATCTGTATACATTAAAGTTTTATCACTGATGTCATCATTTGCTTAGTTCATCTTAAGTACATTTTAAGCCTGCCCGTATTTGCTATTGCATAGTATAAGTGGCTTTGGCATGCTGCCGCGTATCTGTATTTTTTGTACCTCGTATGTGTGCACAAATTGTTTTAAATAAAATAATAAATAATAAAGATTGTCGTTCGGATTTTTAACCCCGGAGGGTTAGCCCACCCAGGGATAACCCAAGAAAGTCAGTGCGCATTCGAGGACATGTCTAACTTATTTCCATATTGGGTTTTCCTTAATCTGGTCCCCAGGATGCGGACCCACACCAGTCGACTAACCCCAGGTACCTATTTGCTGCTAGGTGAACAGGACAAACAGGTGTAAGGAAACGTGTCGAATGTTTTCCACCCGCCGGGATTCGAACCGGGCCCCTCCGTGTGTGAGGCGGGAGCTTTAGCCACCAGGCCACCGGGCAAAACACACTGAACTCTACAAGCATCTAAAAAACATGCATATGAACTAAAGTACATAGAACAATGTTCCCACTGCAAAATCAAAACACATATAGTGAGTATACTCGTCACAAACCATGAATACACCTCATACGCCCCAAGTTCATTACACATTCACCCGATACATACCAGGAGGCGACCCCCATTTCCACCCCTGACAGCCCATCATCATAACACATTGTACATCCCTACCCTGCCCCACCCACCTAAATTTACAATTTGATAAAACCTCTAATGTAAGGTCTCTTATCCCTCAGAGACCCAAGAAATCCCGCCCCACCTCCCCCATAAAGTTCTTCTATTACGGCACAACGTTTTATATAACCGTAACAGCCAATACCTTCTCTTCACCTCACTTACCCCTTCCCCCTCATTCCCAACAGAATGTAGAATAATCTACCATAAGGTACCCCACAGCCTAATAATACTTTCATCCATACCCCCCACATTACATGACTCAATGCCCGCAGAACAGAGAAGAGAAGTTTGGACCACTTATATTATGCAACACCTGCTCAACCAACCCCTGCTCGCTCCCCAACCCCTCACAAAAATACACTACATGGAATGCAGAATCCTCCCCGCCACAATTCCAAAATACCCCCCCCCCCCTCAACCACCCGTCTAGCTCGTAAGACCACTCCCGAGGGTAAAATCCCATGCAAAAACCGATACATCACCTCACGTCCACGGGGTTTGTAACCTTAACCTCCCAAAAACCTTCTCCATATACATCCCCAGTCATACATGGGAAAATCCCCTCCACCGGAGCCACAACCCTTTCCGCCGAATCCTACACAGCCTATTATTTTTACCTTACCCAGATCCCTAACCATCACCACTGCCCTCAAAATAGTTTCACACTCCCTCAACTCCGTCCCAGAAAACATGCGTTTCAATTATTGTGTACCTTAACCAACCCCCCCCACTCACACCCCCCCTCATCACCTCCCTTTTAATGAAGATACATTTGACCCTCCTCTTTAAGTTCATTAAAACCCAACCCCCCCTGACGCACAGGTAACATTACTACACCCCTTCTAAGCCAATCACAACCTAAAACCCCACAAAATTTAAAAACCCCTCTAAGTATAGTTGCAATTGCCGTCCCTTTAAAAGGGGAACACGGACCCCACATGCAAACCTTGCTATACAATAAAACGTTTAATTACAATGGCCGCTGAAAAAGGGTCAAATGATAAGGCCGCAATGCTCCCAATCGACCCAGTATCCTTTCTACCAACCTGACCGAATTATTAACACGTGCAACCTCAAGATCATCTGCATAAGATTAGACCACAAATTTTAATGACATCACCCCTTCTTTACGACTGCACTACCCCACTCGACCCTCCCCCCAAGTTCCAAACCCCATAACCATGGACTTCTCCGAATTTACCCTCATACCAGTTGCACTGCAAACGTGTCGACCACTCCATCAAAGGGCTTTTATGGACATCCCCTCTCTAACCAATACAGTGGTATCATCTACAAACCCATGAGAACAGGCCAAAACGCCCCCAGTACCCCCCCCAACCCCCTTCACTAAGCCCATATGGCCTCCACCATTCTATAAAAGGGGTCCTGTATGCAAAGCAAATAAAAACTGTGACATAGGACACCCCTGTCTAAGACCCTCTGCCCATTACAATCCTCCCCCCTAATCTTCCATTAAATCTGGACTCTCACCATTGCCCCCCTATATAAGCCCCTACCCATCCCACTATTTCTCCCCATAGCCCTGTTTCCTAAGGATAGCTCTCAACGCCTCGCTCCACCCTATCATAAGCTCCTTTTCCAGTCTAGTGCAACCAACCCCCCCCTTCCCCCCTTTTTCTTCCACGAAATCCCTTAAAAGACCATGTCCCACCCCCATAGACCTACCTGGCAACCCAAACTGGGTTTCCGATACAACCCTCCCTACAACACACTTGATCCTATTTCCTAAAATTTTTGCAAATAACTTTTAACCGCGCATACAACGATATTGTTCTAATATCCCTGAGCGAACGCTGTTCCTTACCCTTCGGTACCAAAACAACTACAGCTGTTGCCTGTCTTTCACCCAACCTTCCCCTTACCTTCATCAAGTTCAGTAACCTCACCAAAAAACCTTTTATAACTCCCAATGCTGTTTATAAAACTCCGCCGGCAGTCCATCGATTCCCGGTGCTTTGCCCTTTCGCATGGCACCAAAGCTCTCCATATTTCCCCCTCAGTTTATGTCCCCCCCCAAACTTCCCTATCACTGTGTCCTAACCTACATGGCACACTTCCACACACCCTCTCTAAATCCCCTAATCCTACCCCTTCCTCCCGCCAATACTTTTCTTACCAAATTATCCGCAAACAACCCCATCCCAACCTAGTGTGGATTAACCTGACCCGCCCTATACCCTCCCACCGACTCAAAAACCTCCAAACAAGGAATAGCTGTTGCCTGCTGACGTTTTTTTGTCTGCGCAACACACACGAAGACGGCCTATCTCCCCATAACACCCTCCTCCACCCCCGCCATTACTCTCACCGCTTGGAACCGCTCGTCCTGAATTTCCCGCAACCGCTCTTTTTAAATATCATAATGTTGTCCATCGATAGACACCCTCACTGTCCCTTTTACATAACAACCCCGTAACCTGTCCTCCAAATAATTAATCAACCCAAATTTTTAAAAAAATTAATCCTTTTCCCCTCCCCTCACATAATAATGCCCAATCCGGTCCTTAGCCACACATCCACCACGTCACCCCGTCCCCCACACCTTGTT